>MJUU01036317.1:0-57909 GCA_002080025.1 Modiolus philippinarum | reverse complement strand
TTTTCCATTTTTCATTCTCTTCACAGCAGATGTTAGTTCTTTATAAGTAATTTCACCTTCTAGAGACTGTTTCGTTTCATCTGTCAATACTTTAATATCAAAATCTTTCATCTCGTCATATAAATTAAAATTATTTAAATTTTCAGATTTTTTATATAATTTTTCATCATATTTTTTTTGCTTTATCTAGAATATTCTTTTGATCAGTGATAGCTGTACCTTCATTGTTAACAAGTTTTGGAATTGTTTTATTTACAAAATTTCTATTTTCTAAGTTAAAAAAATAACTTGAAGGTTTTTCTCTTTCTTCAACCCACTGTATTTTTTATCTTACATAAGAACCTCTCATTCTATCTTGTCTTAATATTTTTAATTCAGATTTTTTTGTTTCAATATTTATTAATAACTCATTAACTCATTACCGTGACTTCGGTATTTAGTTATTTGTTAACTCCCCACTCTCTAAACTTTGGATATTTTTTATCAACTTTTTTCATTTTAATTTCTTGTTTTCTCTCTAAAGGATGCGTATGAAATAGTATTTCCTCGTATTTCTGTTAATACTATTTCTAAGAAAAGTTTATCATCAATCATAAATTGAAGATCAGCATTTTTATTTCATTTAAATTTTGCCTATTATAGACTCAAGAAGCATACTGATATTTTACTTGTTCTATTTTATCTTTTACAGCTTGTTCTGGTTCTTGTAAAAGTGCATTAAGCTGAAACCATTAACTTGAATTGTAACAGAACAGGTGAATGGTCAGATCTATAACTATTAAGGGTCTTTATGTCAAGAACACTTTGAAAAAAATTCTGAGAAGTCAAAAAAAATCTAACCTTGCTTGTTTAAAAGGATTAGTTTTTCTCCATGTATATCTTTTCAAGTCAGGGTGTAATTCTCTAAATGGATCCATTAGATCATACATTTCAACCATATCTAGAACTTTTTCTTTTGCTTTTGGATTGTTCACATTTTGATAATTATATGTGTAAAAATCTTGATTTAGAACTAAATTAAAATCTCCATTTATAATTAATGTTTGATTGTTGAAATTTAAATAAGTCATTCACTTTTGAAAAGAACTCTGGTGAATCATTGTTTGGTCCATACAGGGTTACTAAAGTGATTCGTTTTCCTTCTATTTCTATATCAATACCTATTAAATTACCTTCGGTGTCTTTTTTTATTTTATGAACTTAAACCGGTGCTAGGGGCTGTCTTGAACTTACTATGAGGTATGAGCAAAGCTCATTGTTGAAAACAATAAAAGCGTTGTTCCTTTGCCTGTTTGTTTTTTACTATTATTTGTAGAGACTTTGTCTCATGTGCATTTACTCCATATCCTTATATTCAAAATAATTATTAAAAAGTAGCTAGTTTTTATTTGTTTTGTCTTGCTGTCACAGTTCGTGTTGGATATGAATTACCGTGGTTTTGGATTTTTTATTTTGGAATTTCCTCTTTCCTCATTTTTGCTTCTGTATTCATTTGCCGGTGTTTCAAAATAAGGAATTACGAGTTAACCAATAATTTATAAACTCTGTGTAAGAATTCAATTGCTACAAATAGTGCGTTGTTGTAGAGATTGCTCTGTAGAAGAAGCCTTCCATGGCATTTCATAGAGAAGATGGAAGTGTTTCCTCTCACTACACAATTACAATTAACAATGAAAGAATATGGAGTAAGTGCACATAAGAAAAAATCCCTACAATTACATTCTAAAATTAAGCTTTTATTGTTGTTCTTCATCTTGAAGTCACAATGACATATTATTATGTTCTTTGCTCAATACGACACAAGGACTTACCAGATTTCTAAATAAAACAAACTCCCAACAAGAAGATGCAAACCAAGCTTTTTCTTCGGTTTTCTTGACAACAGCCTACTGTATTGAATAATAAAATGCATATGTTTCTGTAAGCTAAAAAAAGTCTAATGAACTGAGTTCTGACTCAAAACCAATTAAATAAATTACTTTACCTCGATTAGGACAGATTTTGATGGGGAGTTTGCTTCTAGGCTACCAAGTCAAATTTATTTTTCTTTTTAATATTGTTGTTGTTGTTTTTTCTTTTTTAATTTTCTAACGTAATTGTTCTTTGGGTAATTGAGAGGACAAAAAAACCTCAGATTTAGAGATAGGAATAATACAACAAATTTCCTGAGACAGCTCCTTAAAATATGTCAATATTTCATTATATAATTGTATGGACATATGTCTTTATATTTTCCAGCAAAAAGATGTTAATTATGATAAATATGAAAATACCATATGCTGCATCTATTTGTATTATACATGCAAGATTCTTATGATGACTATATGTTTTAAACTAAGAAATACTTCATGGCAGGTATATGGTTATTCAGTATTATTTCACCACGGGCTTGGCCTTTATACAATGTTATATTCGAGCTTACGAGATGTTACATTTACAAATATAAAGGTTAAATTACAATAACCATAGACCTGCCATAATTTATTTCATTTCTATTATGACAGAAAATTGAATTATCAATTCTGAAGCGACCTGAGAGAAGGTAGATTTCCCGTCTCCATTGCTGTCTGTGTTAATGACGTCACAAACCACATTTTCAAACAGATGCAAGTTCAAAATCCAACTTGAAAGAAATACAATAGACCGCGGTCCTGGATTTTGCACATGCTCTCATATGCCTTTGAGTTGGTAAAATGCAACGTCATAATAAAATGTGATGTCTTGATTAATCATGATTAATTGTCCTACCACGTCATTTTTGCGGGAGATGTTTTTATCGCAGGAACGCAGTTATCGTGAAAGGGTCTATACACATCTTTGATGCTCTACATTTATTTACAGATAAAATTATTACCAAGGTCACCAACAGAATAAATTTCTGTAAAGATAATCATGTTGAGTCACCCCCAATCTGTCTTTAAATAGGATTAAGTCAAAATTGAAGGATCTTGGAATTGGTTAAAATATGTGTTTGTACCTGTTGAAAAGGCTTCTAACAATGTTGTTATCTGAAGAAATATTACATTGAAGTTCAACAAAAAGAAATGGCAGACACTTTCAAACGTACAACTTGGGACGAAAAAATGTTAACCAAACAACATTATAAGGATACAGAGATGCTTTAAGTTCCACCTAATTATAACATCTTACCTACCATGTACTTGGTTCCGAGGCTTCATAAAAATCCCTTCAAACATCGTTTTATTTCGGCTTCTAGTAATTGTATTACTACTAATTTATCTATTCATTTAACTAGTTTACTGACTTGTTTAAGGTGTTGGTAATGAACTCAATCAAATAAAACACTGTTGTAAATTACTTTTGGAGTGTTCAAAATTTTATTGAAGTTTTAGATAAACTACAATGTGTTCAAAGACCTGTCTCATCTATCGACAGCTATGATTTTTCTACAGTGAGTTTGATTCGTCTTCCGTAGTGCGACAGTTTTCTACCAGCAGACTAGATTCCTTGAGCTAGCCGGCAGTTTAGTAGTGAACACCCCTTGGCCTATCTTTTAGAATTAAGTATTGCCTTTTCTCTCCTTTCAAGATTGTGGTCATGGAATTAGTAGTCTACCTGTATGGGTTTTGTTCGTATGTTTATTATACTATAGGGAAACGGGACAGATAAAGAGGAGGTTTGGGTACCCATAAACCGGTTTGACCCTACCGCTCGTTTTTGCTAGTGCCGGTACCAAGTCCGGCTGTCCCAAGTTCCTATCATTGTCTAAGTGATTTTATTAAATCCAAATTAGGACAACTTATTAAATGGTTTTTCAAATTTTCTGATCTGCAGTTCATTTCCTCTAACAAAAAGCAAGGATTCTTCTATAATATTACCTACAATAATCATTGTTACTCGATATGATTAATGCACTCAATCTTTTGCCGGATAATATTTTTGTTCGTTTTTGCAACACTATCTATCAACAGGTCATAGGTATTCCCATGGGTACAAATTGTGCACCTCTGATTGCAGATTTTTTTTTATTTTCTGTTACGAACGAAACTTCATGAAAAAAACTTCAAAACGGAACCATACGAAACAGTGATAAACTTATTTCTTTTCTCAATGATAAAAGTGGATATATTAACAATATCCTTACTATTGATAATTCCCAGTTTTAGATTAAGTAGACATTATTTACCCGCAACAACTGAAATTAAATAAAGCCAACAATGATTCCAAATACTGCCCCCCTCCCTCAGGATTTAATTATCATTATTGACTCTGTTAAAATAGAAAATGAAATATATGATAAACTGGATAATTTTGATTTCACAATTCCTAACTTCCCTTTTTTAGACGGCGACATCACTCAAGCTCCACCCTACGAGGTGTATATTTTTCAATTGATACGATTCTTGACGATTTTAATGAACGTAGCCTTACTATCACAGCCAAACTTTAACAACAGGGTTACAGGTTTCATAAGCTGTTGAATACATTTAAGAAGTTTTATAACAGATATGAACATTTGATATCTAAATATGCCGTTACTCGACGGCACCTTATTACTAAGGGCATTTCTTATCCTCGTTTTTATGGAAATGTTGTTAAAAAAATGCCAGAAATTGATTAAAAGTCGAGAAAAGCTTAAGGGACGTAACTTGCATTCTTTACGTAATCGGGGTATCGACAAGATATTCTGCTTGCATCCGTAAAATTAGGTTTGAGACCTAGTGACCTGAAAATTTTGAACAGATACTGGCCTCTCACTAATACTGCCGATATCTACTGAAAGGATGGGTTGCAATAAGGCCGTTTTCCGGTCCACCTGGAATTTTGATATAATATGTTTCAATGTAACCTACAATATATGTAGTTTAAGATTAGATTGTACAATAAAAAATATCAAACCACGCATGTGCAACTCACGTGATCACGTGATTTTACCAGCACCTCTGTCAATAGAAGAAATAGAGTAAGAAACGAATAAAGATTGGCACATTGCCAAAACAACAATGAACCCCATATTGATATTAAAATAAAATGCAAATGCTGCGATTCTATCTATGATATAATTCTTTTGTTAATCAATTTCTTTTTTGAAAGGAAATAATACAGTTTAATATGATAACTCTTTGTGAGAAAAATATACACAAAAACAGTACTCTACCATCCGATTTTTTTATATTTTCTGGATATTACTTTTAATTTGTGCTCTTCCGACATATTGTCATATACTTCTACATTTAAATAAGATATCACGTTAGTGGACTTAAAAAAAACGATTTTGTCGACTTTAAACGCTTGATTGGTATACGTACCAGTTTTACTTTTCAGATATTTTTTTGATTTCCGAAAATTTTGCCTCAAATTCAAACACTGAGACATGCATTGTTGAAAGTGAATAATTTGGGCTTTATTTGGTGTTATTAAAAAAATATTTTTGTTACATATTCAGAGGTTTTACTATGAATTATACCAATGAAGCATATAAAACTAAAGATGCATGTATGTGCTTTATTTTAATTGAGGCATATATTACACATCACTTCTGTCCAAGTATCGCCTCTATTGGAAAGTAATAGGGGCTCCTGTAATACACCGAGAGGGAAACCCTTTTCTAAGAAGACAAATTCTTATGAAATCGAAAATACTATATATAAAGGTAACATTGGAAATAACCGGGCTTGAAAATTCATAGAAATTGTGCAATAGATGACCAAACTTCTTCGGAATATTTTTACATAATGACAGATGATGCTGTAGGGCATAATCAGAAAAAAGCTGATACAAGGTATAAAATAATAGCAAAACTACATTTACTGAGAATGTTGGTGTTTATAAAGCTATAATTTGCATATATGAATCAATCAAACTTTAATAAATAAGACAGATAACAAAACAGAATATCATAAATACACTATATTTTCACTTAAAAAATGCAATTTTTTCAATTTTGTTATATGACTTGCACGCAGAACCAGCTTGGCATTTTGCATGCTTAGTTCTTATTTAATAAGTAATCTCTTGTAAAATTATTAGCTTGGTTCCGAATGCAAGGCAGGGGCAAAATGCAGTTTGAATATACCCAATCTTGAATATTTTTCCATAGGCTTAATGTTAATTGCCATCGACAGGGGTATTAGAAATGAGCTAATTTCAGTGGAATGAAGCAATGTTTTGAAAAAATTCACACATAGTTAAAAACTACAAATGTTCTAGTGCTGAAATGTATCAAATAGATTATGCTTTTACTTAAAATCAGTGGGCCGATTTGGGGCCTTAATACAACCCATCCTTTATGATGATTCTTGAACAAAAACCTTAGAGAAGTTTTGAGTTTGATTTTACTTCTGTAGTGCGACAGTGTTTTACCAGCAGACAAGGCTACTCGAGCTAGCCGGCATTTTAGCGGCGAACATCCCTTGACCATTCTTTCAGGATTACATATTGTCTTTTTCTCTCATTTCAAGATTGTGGTCATGGAGTTAGTAGTCTACCTGTATTGGAATTTATTCGTATGTTAATTATGCTATAGCGAAACGGGACAGATAAAGGGGAGGTAATGTTACTTATAAACCGGTTTAACCCTACCGCAGGCTTTTGCTAGTGCCGATGAAAGGTACCAAATCCGGTTGTCCCGTGTTCCTATCGTTGTCTACGTTTGTCTTATTCGTTTTTTCTGTATAGTTCCCTGGTAGATTGTGGCATGTAATTACAATATTCAGCTATTGTAGGTGTTTCCTGTTGTCCGTTTTTTACATCTATTATTAAAGATGTTTAATAAGATTTAGGGTCATCGTCCATTTCAGCGCAAAATTTGAAATTAAAAATGTAGGGATTTTGCATAGAAATGATAGCTTTACGGGAGGATAACTTTAAAAACCTTGTAGAGATTTTGTTCATACTTTAGATATTTTTGTTATATGAATCATTACATAGTTTATATATAAAGAATAAAAAGGGGTTCATTGACGAAATAGGAACGATTCATTGTAAAACGGTAATTTCCCTAGTGTTACCACATGAAATAAACTCCCTTGTGTTATTTCTGTTTTCCATTGAATTCAGTACCAGATATACAGCTTGTGCTTTTTTGTTTACTGTGTATACGAAACAAAGATTCCAAATGCTTTTTAACTTTCTGTACGTTTTATAATTATTTTGTTGACTTTCTAAATATATATGAGACTTAAAAGAACAAATATGGGACAAAATGGAGAAATAACACCACAGAGACATCTAAAAAATTCTTATCATTTAATTTAGCTTTCTTTGACATAATCGACATCAAATATTATTATAAATCAAAGCCCAGTCTTTGCATCTCTACTTACAAAGCATATATGTTTTTGTTGTCTTGGCATGTTATTTCCTTTTATTGAAGACAATATAATTGCCTAAGAATGCATTGCTGAAATAGGGCCTGTAAGTCTCGTACAATTTTGGAACTTCCGGGATCAAAAAGTGTACCCGGAAGTTACATTTTAAACAAAGATATATGACGTTTCAAACAAAAATTTGAACGTCATATCCTCAGACGTCATGTTTTGGCGGGAAACGTTTTCGAATTGCCTGTTTATCGTGGATTCTCGTGAGTCACATGACGAGACTTACATACCCTATAAGGGGTTTGTGTTAATAAACAGATAAATTTAAACTTTATCTAAAACCATGGCAAAAACATCCTGCAAATATAAAGAAATCTGCGTGTTGTGTTACTCATTGAAGGCACATATTATCATATAATTTGATATGCACTGAAGAGACATAAGCTGTCGAAATGACCATAGTTTACTGTAACTTCGGTATTTTGTTATTAAGACAAATGTTATGAAAAGTCGGCATGTTGTTGTCTAGAAATTTATGAATAAAGTACTGTAAAACAACCGATTTTATAGACATAGATAATGTTTTATTTACTATATATAATTTAAAAACAACGGCAGTAGAAAACCGAAGGAACAAGGGAAGCGAAGACTTCCGAAAACATGGCAAAAACGGCAACAGAGAAAAGCAAAGACAAAACAAGGACGTGAGACAGCTACAAGCACGGAAATAAAAAGGCGACATTAAAAAACTAAGGCACTCATAGTGTGAACTCCCATGAAAACCGGGAGTGACATCAGGTGCTCCGGAAGGGTAAGCATGTCCTGCTCCGCTAGCGGCACCCGTCACACTATCAGTGAGTCAATCAAGGGTTGAGTCAAAACCGGTTATGTCAAATCCGTGAAGACGTGAAATCTAGCTGAAAATGTCCGTTTTCATTTGGGACACAGACACGTCATATCTGTCAATGATATCATGGTGACGGCCATAAAACTTCTGAAGGGATGAAAGCAACAAAGGCTGAACAAATCCCTGACTAAGCAACTTTTGGGACAGTGCTATTTGCTATTAAAATATTTGCTCCCAAAACTTGTTAGTCATAATTAAAGTTATATTATTTGTGGTTACCATTCCAATAATTTTTGACAGTATCTGCGAAATAAAGATTCATTTATCATGGAATAACAAATATCAAATACTTTTAAATCAAGAACTCCCATTTTTCATTAATACTATTATCAATATCGTTCTCCTTCCATTAAAAACGACTACATCCAAACGCCCTTTTGCATGTATATGGTATATGGAAAATAGATAAGCACAAACTTAGTTTTTATGTGGTTTTGAAATTGAACATTTTCTATTGCAAACCTACTTTTCACATTAAAATCCTGATTTTTTTTGCCTTTTTTTTTTTTTTTTTTTTTTTTTTTTTTTTTTTTTAGCTTTAGAACAATTAAGAGATGATATCGAAGTCAAAATCTTCATTATTTCATCTAATCCAACATATATTTTCGCCTGCTGATTGTGAAATTCCGTTTCTCCATATTTCACAACTAATTGCCGATATGACCACCACACATTGTGTTATTTGTACTAGGCATTGTTTGTATCAAATGGTCAAAGTAAACCAGATTTCATAATTAATACAATTGTAACTTTTGAAGCGAAATAAAACTAATTTAAAAATATAAAAAAAAAATTAAATAGTGTTTTTTACAAGGAAATGTTGAAATTTTGCATTTTGAAAGTCTTTAATTTGTCTGAAACGTTTATAAGCTTTCCAAGTTAAAAGTTCAGGCATGCTGTAACGATTTCACATCCATATCTTAAAAAAGTTATATATAAAATCTTAAAACTGAAAATTCCCATTTTTCACACCTTTTATAGTCAAACCGTCAAATATAAAGCTTATTTAAACAGCCAAATTTTACTTTAAATTTCTTCTGTTCGTCACATCCAGTGACAAATAAACACAAATTCAAATACGAAATTATATTATGGCATTTAGAATTTTCATATATATAAATTTCCTTTAATTTCGGCTTTTATGAACTAATAAAGAAAACTAAACCAAAATTTTTGTTATAACAATCAAAATTTATACGTTATTTACAATATTGACAATATCGATAATCCCAAAATTTTCCATTTTTCAAAAATTCTGACCGTTGGCTTCAATGGTGTTATTTTTAAATATTTTACGAAAGGATATGGAGTAAATGAACATGAGACCATAACACATATGTTAACTCCAGCTGCAATAATTTTAATGAGCTGTATGGCCGTTTCGGAAATTAATTCCTCATCAGCTGCACTAGAACCCAAACAAAGGAAATCCATAATTTCAAAAAATGTTTAAAATGCATAAAACCAAATGAAATCCGAATAATCAGTGATATCAAATATAGGAAAGGACAAAACTACAATGGAGGGAGTTAATCCTTCGGTTTTAGAATTTACATAAATTTAGATAATAGTAATTGAACAAAGTGTACACATGAGATATTATCTCATGTACAAGTACAACATATCTAAGAAAAATAAAGAGCATACATCTCTACCACGGGGAATTGTTTAAACTTTGTATTACGACTAATGAGTAAGGTATGAAAAGTACAGCAAATGTTCACAGGTGTTCATCTAAATGTCAAATAAAATCGCCATTTTACCCTTTTTTACAGGCGGAGTGGCATGATTTCTTTTCCTGGCGATGTTGCTCTCCTAAAATAGTTTTACATTAAAATTCTTAAATATTTATATTCTTTTACAGGTTTTTATTTTTATTATACGTCATTTTAAAAAATCTAACTCAAAGTTAATATTTATATTCCTTAAATCTGCAGTTATTGCATTTAAATCAAACTCGTAATACTGAGGAAAATGGATTTAATAGCCGCATGATTTTTTATGTTTTTTTTGTTTTTTGTTTTTGTTTTTTTTTTGGGGGTTTTTTTTTTGTTATTTTTCAAACATGTCTCATTTGTCTGTTTATTTTATATCCTGTATATTACATAATACCATCAACTTCTGAGGGAGTACAACTGTGATTTATTAAATAAATAAAACTATTAAATTAAAGTTAAAAAGTATATTACTGGAACCTAACAACTTATTTCGTTCCCTTTCTCCCAATTATTTCCTTAGTAATAATTAAAATTCACCGTAGATCCTTTATCTTCAATAAAATCTATCAAATACAATGCTGCTTAATGGCCGCTAGCTCGAGTATTTTGGTTTCATGAAGAACAAATATCAAAATATTGTTCAATTTGCTTGATATTACCATGTAATTATAGGGATTTTGTCCCATGTACATTTTCTTAATATTCCTTTATTGAAATTAGCCAGATTGGCATAATTTTCCTGGTATGACCTAGTCCCGTTTAGTTGACTGTGGTTTCTAATAGCTCTACGATTGGCATTTTGAACTGACATTTCTGATAAATCGATTGTGAAATGCGTTGTTGCGTGTTCCGCGATTTACATCGAATGTCCCTCGCCTCAAATCGAGAGTCACTCATACATGTATAATGACAATTTTGTTTACATGTTTCTCTTGCTCTTGTCATGCCTGTGGTGCGTGTTAGATGACTGTGGTGAATTATATTGAGGCTTGTATATTTTATCAACAACCCGTTTGAGGGACTGCTGTATGTCCATTACAGATCCTTTGAGTTCCACATTTTTTTAATTATCACATTTATCCGTATTTGTACTATTAGTGGCCAATGACATGACCATCTTTTCGTTCGTTTTCCTTGACTTGTGATAGCGGCTTTAGGGTCTTTTCAAGGCATGGCTTTTTCGCCTCAGGCTCCGAAATTATTTATAAATTTAGTAGAATAGTATAAATGTAGACAGAACACATATGTCAACTGAATGCAGCCCTCTTACATTGGCAGAGTCAAGTTAAAGATAATTGTTCTTGTAGATTGAAGAATTTTTTACAATTCATAACCAATCAAATAAACAGAAGTTTTTGGACATACATAAGAAAAAAGAATGGAAACGGGGAATGTGTCAAAGAGACAACGACCCAAAGAGGAGTAACAACAACTCAAAGCTACCATAAGATCTTCAATGAACGGTGAGAAAACCCCACACCAAACGGCAGGTCGGAGTCGGCCCCTGAATAAAGAGCAATCAAGTCCAGCGAAATAAACATCATCCTAGACTCCTATAGACATAAAGTGAACTAACTAGAAAAAGGACAAGACACACAAAGGCTTAATAAATTTCTGACTTAGGACAGGCGCAAACCTGCTGCGGCGGGGTTAAACTAGTTTTATTGGATCCAAACCTGTATGTTTGTTTTGATTATTTTGTTTTTCTCTTCTTTTTTGTTTCGTGTTTGTTTTTTTTAATTCCTTGTATTTCGCACAGAACAGTTCTTCCTTTAGCTAACCTGACCCGACGTCCGTCGGTCCGTCCGTTCGTTTGCTTTTCACATTTTCATCAACTCTTCTGAAACTACTGAAGCAAATTCGACCAAACTTATATGAATGATGTATGTAACGCCTTCTTCAATGATTGCTCCTTTCGTTGTGATCCGAAAATAACATGGCTGCCAGTGCAGAACTTAAGTTTAACATTGGACCGAACCTACAATATATGTGAAAAATCACATTTTCATTTCTACAGGCTCTGCAACCACTGAAGCAAATTCAACAAAACTTTATAGGAGTGATGTAAGGAAGCTCCTACACAAAGATTGTTCATTTCAATCCGATCCGACAAAAAACATGGCTGCCAGCGCGAAACTTAGGTTTAGCATTGGACCCTGTGTAAAAAAAAATCACATTTTCATTTTCTTATCTGAAAACACTGAAGCAAATTCAACCAAACTTTATTGGTATGATGTATGGAAGGTCTTTCACAAAGATTGCTCATTTCGTTCGATCCGACAAAAACATGGCTGCAAGCGTGGAACTTAGGTTTATAATTCTACCGTATGGAAAAATCACATTTTCATCTTCTCTTTCTGAAACCACTGAAGCCAATTTAACCAAACTTTACAAGAATAATGTATGGGAGGTCTTGTACACAGATTGCCCATTTTGTTCTAGTCCGGAAAAAAACATGGCGGCCAGCGCGAAACTTAGGTTTAAACATTGGACGTGATGTGAAAAATCACACTTTTTATCGTTTCCCATGAAACTACTGAAACAAATTCAAACACATTTTAAAGGAATGGTGTATGGAAGGTCCATTACGAAGATTCCTCATTTGCTTCCGATTCGTCAAAAATCACGTCAAAAAGCGCAAAACAGAGGTTAACGTAGTTTCCTATAGGAAAAGGCTAAATACCGAAGTTACTGTGAATTTAAATTCTGCATATGCGCATTTCGACAACTTATGTCTCTTCAGTGCAGATAAAATCTAAACGTTTGGAAGACCATAAATTAATCATTTTCATCATCTACTATGAAATTCTTGAAGTAAACAACCAAACTGAATTGGAATGATATATGGAAGGTCGTATCTGACAAAAACATTATGGCCAGCATGGAACAAAGTTTTACATTGGACCCTGATGGAAAATCACATTCTAATGATCTTCCTTGAAACCAATGAAGGCAATTTAACCAAACTATAGCTCAACATTAGAAGGGAAAAACTCATTTTTGGTCATCAGCACAGACATAGCATTTATTAGATGCATTTTGTCAGGTCAACGATTAAGGCTCAGTCCCTGAGCCCCTAGTTTGCTTGATATTTTGTCAAGTTTGTTTGTTTGTTTGTTTTCATAAACTAGGACAAGTTCTATTGATATACTTTCGATTGTGTCCAGGATGTTTAACAGTAATAATGATTATTATTACAGACATACCTTATCACTTATGCCCTCTTTTTACGTCCAGCATTATTTTTTTGACAATAAGATCACAACAAAAGGGTTTTAATTTAATGGGCTGACAATATCAGTGACAGAGTGACAGAGGAACCGTAAATTACTTCAAATATGCCAAAACTTTATATATAAATATATATATATATATATATATATATATATATATTGTAAAGGATTTAAGTTTTTAATACCACTAAGGAAGCGCGAAAAGGGACAAAAATTAGAAATAAAGGTCTCAGACACTCACATGTAAGATTTCTTGAAACTCAGACTTTTCAAAGTTTATCCGAATACTTGAAATTTTACCCTTTGGTGTCTGAGATTAGTTTGTGACGCTTTTTAACTGCTCTTATTATTCATTACTATACACGTACAATTTAAATTTTGATTTTCTGTCACAAGTCCTTTCATCGTTTTTGTCTGATCAAGTCAACACTATCAATAAAGGTGGTCAAAATTAGACTTTACGGTGTTGAAATCCCAAAAGATTAGCTATATACATACAAAGAAGCACTTCTTGAAACATCCACACAAATTCATTTTAATCTTAAATAATGTTAAAATTGTGTGGCATGCGTACAGGTAATGCATTCTTTATGCTTCGAGACTTTTTACTCGACCCTTGGAATATAAATTATATGACACTGAGATTTGTTTATTTCTGCTAAAATGAGCCTGTAGATTGTGAAAAACTTTAAGTAATGTCAGGAAAAGTTATTGTTTGGATGAAACTTGGTCATCTAAATAGAAGCCATCCTGAAAATGTTGTCCTTGCATATGTGTCACTTCTGATTGATCCCTGGACAATATTCGGATTCGATCTGGTTAAGACACGGTCTCCGGCATTAAGGGTACGGATAATAAATCCTGATCCACAGTCTTCGTCATTTTTTTTCTCGGAATCTGCGTAAACAGCTCCATAAAGTACGTCATTGACTAATAATTGTACAGACATTTCTCCACCGTCACTGCCGTGCGCACATACTGTCCACGTGAAGGCATACGTTCCTGATACAGGAGCTTTAAATACCCCTGTATTTGTATCGTATGCATTTCCACTATTGCATTCTACTCCTTTGAAAATCAGGGTTTTTCCTGCTCCTAAAGTCGATGCTTTGAATGTTTTAGGCATATAAGTAGAAAATGCAACTTTCGTTTGGTTACCATTCTGCAACAATCTTTCAGGTCTGTCATTCCCTTAAATAAAAAATATACCTCCATATTTTTAGAAAGGGTTTCAAATATAGAGACCATAAAACTAAAAAAAAATACAGTTTAAGAACGTTATTGTCATTTAGTCAAATGAGAAGAGCAGAGCCAAATACTCTTCTGATAAGTCACAAAATAACTGTTTTGTCCTTCCCTAAGTCAATCCAAAGTGAAAAATGGAAGGTGCAAATGTATCACAGATTTTGTTTTTAAATGGCACCCACTGCCATGAAAACTAATATAAATCCAGTTTTGAAATTTTCAAAATGGCAATCACTGCCACGGAAACAGGGTTAGATTTGATGAAACTTTACAGAAAAACTGCTTTATACAAAAGGAATAATGTGTAGCTTTGAATTCTGAAATGGTGAAGGGCTATTGTATCAGCATGCACTGTTCTTATCAATAAGTAAAAGAATCACGACAGATGGAAATATACACACAATTAAACTGCAATGCGGATAATATTGAGAATACTAAGAATGCTTATTTTTTCATCATCAAAAACATTTAAATAAGAATTGCTTCATTGAAACATATATGTACAGATCTGCAAAAAAAATTATTTTTAACGTTTTTATCAAGACATGACATATAATATTTATCTCATTTTGACATGAAAATGACTCTAGAAAATATTGACTCCCGCCTCTTGATCGAAATCAAATTTCCAAAAGTTATATGACATCACAATATCGTCCTTGTATAATTATATCGAATTAATTATCTAACTTTTCAGAGTAAAAGAATATATTCATGTTTTATTTTCAAATTACTGAAAAAATCTAAGAGTTCAAAACAATTCATACAAGTCCGATTCTAAACATTCGTGCACCCCTTTAATATGGTCTGTCTAAACAATAAATAAACTAATGCAAGCGGGCTCTTTGTATAAAGAAGCATAAACCAAAACAAAAACAAAAAACAAAAAACATGAAAAAAAAACAAAAACACAAAACAGCTAAGTTTTCAAATCTAATATTTTACCCTTATCAACCAGTTAATGATTTCGCTACTCAAGGGCTTGTGGTCGATACAGTGACTTCCTTGATAGAGCTCAGGTGCTTACAAATAGACTACCTAAGCAAGGGTGCCGTACCAAAAACTTTACGTCATCACATCAGAAGTTTTACGGTCGACATCACAATCTTGTGGATCGCTATGGGATATTTTTTCCCAATTGACAACAGATCTTTCCCTATACAACTTAACTTTGTTTTTCCTCTATCGGAATTGACTTTACTATCGGAGTTCACATGTTCAACACTGCGGGTTCTTATAAGAAGCAGGAGATGCTTACTCTACAGGTGCACCTGGTCTCACTCATGGTTTTTATTGGGTCTGTATTGTTCATCTGTATGAGTGTCTTCATTTTCCATTTTTGTCCTGTAATCAAGTGGTGTCTTTGTTTCTTAGTGTTTCCGATGTTGCCTAGTCCATGGATTGTTCGTTCTTTTGACTGACGTTTCGGTTCTCACTTATTTCATTTCACAACGAAAAGTAAAATATTTTTGTCTTGAAAATTAATTAACCTGATTCTTAACCTACATGTCTACTATACATGGAACGTCATGCTATGAAAATAATATAGCTTACTCAAATCATCAAGAGACTGAACTTTGGACACAAGGTTAGACATATTTGCATCTAGAATCTTCATCTGATTTTGAAACTCCTCCTTCTGTTGCGTTAGGGTTAGTTTGGTATTTAAATAATTATTGCTCGCTTTGCATTCACTGAGTTCTGTCTTCAAAAGCTTTATTTCTGTTTGTAAATTCTTATATCTGCCATCGTCAAACGCATTGGACTTATTCAAATCCGTGCCTGAAAAATAAAATAATGTAATATTATTATTATTTACTTTTAATTTTCTACAGTGGGCCTTAATATATCATTTTTGACGAAAAAGAACAACTTCTTTGCAAACTTTGTTTCTTATAACAAAATACCGAAGTAGCTGTGAATTTAGTTTCTGCATATGCGCATTTCGACAACTTATGTCTCATCAGTGCAGATTGAATAAAATCATTTTGAAATCCATGAACCGAAATATGTGTAAAAGCTGATGGAGAACAAATTACCAAAAGGATCTAAATAGGAAAGCCTGAATCTAAAAAAAATATTTTTATAAGTGCCATGGCTGGTATTGTGGTAAAACTATTGAGACGTTCTGAATAGAGGTGTGGTGTCATAATGATATATGATGAAGGATAGTGATACGGATGACTCAATTGAATTTGTATCAGATATTAAAAATGTATTTTGTTCGAAACATATGATAAAAATGCAAGTTAAAATGCAACATAAATGTTCTGAATATTAATTCAAAGCAAATCAAACTATGAATTTTACTCAAGTACGGAAGCCCTTATCGGCCACTACTTTTTTCAAATGACCATCATAGTAAAAAGTCAAGATATAACTTTATAAATTCAAAAAATTACATGAAAATTCAAGACAATAACATGAAAATACGTTGAAAAATCAAGATCAAAAGTTTAAATTGCAAAATAAAAAGTTGAAAATTCAAGATAAAAACTTAAATGCAAGATTAAAGTGGAAAATTTCAGTTACAAACTTTTGAAATTTAAGACAATGGGTTGAAAGTTCAAGATAAAAAGATGAAAATTCAAGATGATAAGTTGAAAATTCAAGATGTTAAGTTTTAAATTCAAAACGATAAGTTGAAAATTCAAGATTAGCTTGATATAAATATCAGCAGATGGAACCAAGGGTTGTTTCTGAAAATTGTTAATTTCGTGCAAAATCTATTGGCAAATATTGACCAAAATTGCAAAAAATCTACTTTTACTCCCCATTTTCTGGAAATTTACTAACCCTAACACTATTAAAATCAAATTATTGTAGGATTGATCCACAGGTGTAGTTATTTGAAAAATAAAAGATATGGCAACCCCACCAAAGAATATAAACATTCAATGATACACATGGATACATATAATTTCTTTCTATACTAAAGACAAATTAAACTTATTCAGTGAAATTCTAATATTAAGAAAAAAAATATGGTCAATAATTGCCTAAGTTTTATTTATATTTTTTATTCCACACCAAGATGCACGCGTGATAGACAATGTTTGGTCAATGTTAATCAACCTGAAAAGATACGTATGGTGGCATAGTTCTGCCCCCTACTTGTCAGATAATTAAGTAGACTTGTCAGATATTTATGTCAACATGTCAGATATTTATGTTGACTTTTCGATGGCAGACATTGGCATTAGATGGTTAATAGACCACATAATAAAATATTTTTTTATCTGACAAGTGAACATAATTATCTGACAAGTCAACATAAATATCTGACATTTTGACATAAATATCTGACAAGTCTACTTAATTATCTGACAAGTAGGGGGCAGAACTATGCCACCATAGATACGTGACATCAAAAGACTTAAAAATACAAAAATACCGAAGTTGCATCATGAACAGTAAAATTTTATTATGGTGTACACGTGTTTCAGGGAGTAACCTCTCATCAGCAGCATTAAAATCAAATAATATGGAAAGAAATAATCCAAAAAATAGTCAGAAAAGAAGTACTCAATACCAAAAATACCGAAATAGGAAGCCAAATCCAGTACTAAGGACATCTACCGAGTGACATACACGGAATGAAGCCGTAGTATTTTTAAGGGGTTAGAATTTTGATAAAGGCAGTAAAAGTACATATTTATATATGACAAATGTACACAATTTAATTTCGGCGGGCGTCTATGGAGTTACAGTGTGTACGTTGTGACGGAAGTTGATTTTTTAAACTTTTCATATCCTTTTTACTCTTAGTTGTAAAATCCCGACCGCTCGGGTCATAACCATGACCGCTGTGACCTGTTCTTGCCATGTCCGCTCTTACCTAATCATGCCATTAGCGCTGACCTGTTCTAGCTGTTTCTACTCTCGGACATTCTCTTGCTAAAGCCGTGTAATGGAATAAAAAAGATAACAGGAAACACCTACAATGGCCGAAAAACATAGCCACATGCCACAAAGTAAATAGGAACTGCACAAGAAAAAACCCACAATAAAAATACAAAAGACAAACATAAACAACGATAGGAACTGGGACAGCCGGACTTTGTACCGGTACAAATAGAAATTTGATATCATTATTTATAGATAAGCCAGAATTTTGGTTGTTCAAAGCCGCGAGCATACTAAAATAGAGCACAAAAATACATATTTTCTTTTATTTTAGTTCCGAAACAAATAATTTACAAATCATACGTGGAGTGCAACTCCCCGTTTTGTTTTTACTTCTATTCTTTATTTCACACAGAAGTTAAGCAAAAATTGAATTGACAAAAAGTTGCAATTTATTATACCGAATTAATTCAAATCTTTTAACGTAAATATGTCATAATAATATATAATTGGACTATATGTGTACATATGGTTTTATATTATATATAAATAATAAAACTTCCCATAATTTGGCTTTAAAACATATGACAAAAGAGATTTTTTCCTGTATTCGATATAAAATTGATGACCGCAATTGTGAAACTTATGACAAAAGGGACTTTTGCATTATTTGAAATAATATTAATGCCCACAACAATGAAACTTTCTGTAATTTAACTAAAACATATAACATTTTTATATCGATCCCCGCATGACATGAAACTTTAAAACATATAAAAAAAAATAAAAAAAAAATATATATATAAGATAAAGTGCTATCTCTATATAATATCCATCGCCACAGTAATGCAATTTGACCAAAACTTATGTCAAACTTGACTTTTTCTAAACTCGATATAATATTACAGTCTGACATCGTATGGTATTTAATCAATAAAATATGAACTCTCGTTTAAAATATATATAGAAACGTCGATTACAACACAGGCTAAAGTTACTCTTAACGTGAGCTATATGATCTGTTATGTGCATGTGACATAGCTTGATATTGACAAATAACATTTTTTAAAAAAATGAAATTTCTTGCTTAGTGTTTTTTTTTTTTTTTTTTTTTTTTTTTTTTTTGTTTTTTTGTTTTGTTTTGTTTTGTTTTGTTTTGTTTTTTTTTGAAAATTGAGGTTTCCCGAAATATAGGGGGTTATATATAGTTTTGAATTTTGACATTACCTTATTACGAATTTTATCAGGAAAAATGTACTTTTATATTGACTATTTACTGTTTCATTTGAAAATTTTTTACTGGGTACACGCACTGGTTTCGACGAAATAAGATAAATAAAATGACTAATTATACCTCGCATTCAATTGCAACTGTCCATTTTTTTTTTAAACAAAATCGATTATTACTCACTTAAACACGCGAGGTCTTTGCATGCGCTTGCACTGATGTCACGCCCTTTTTGTGATTGAACCAATGAGATTTTATGTTCCTGAGAACTGGCGAGCGCATATGTATAAAAGGTAAACAACGCTGATTTCCCTAGTTACGGCTAAAAGAGTTTTAGATGCCAGTATTGATTACAGAGTAAATCTTGCTAAATTGGTTTATAAATGAAGTATGTTTAAGTATCTATCTGTGCAACTTCAGTAAGATGCATATACAACATCCAACCTCAAGTTAATTTAGACCAGTCATAGAGCAGTCACAAAAATAAAACAACTCTATGTTAACTTAAGAGCTGTTCTAGAGCCCTGACTGCTCTAGAACTGCTCTTTGTCTGCTCTAGAATCCTGACCGCTCTGATCAGTCATGGTCATATCTAGAATCCTGACCGTTCTGTGACCGTTCTACGTAAGTCTGTTCTGGTCATGACCGTTCTAAGTAATATAAAATAAAGGAAATGGGGTGAATGTCAATGAGACAACATCCCATCTCCAGGTTAAAACGACCAACAAAACAAGCATCTAGGGGTCACCGTACGGTCTTCAACACAGTGAGGAACCTCACTCCATATATCAAGCTCTAAATGGCCCCCAAAAAGGTAAAAAAAAAGTGAATAAATCAATGGAAACAAACCACATCCAATCATCCGAATATCAAGAAACTAAAATTTTATAAGAAGACAAGGACAGGCCAATGATCAACATATTCCTGACTTGGGACAGGCACAAAAATTGCGGTGGGGTTAAACTCGTTTTCTTGGATCCAACCCCCCCCCCTTATGTGTGGTGAATGGCTAAAAAATAATAATAAATAATAATAATAAATACACAAAAAGACTCACAGTAAAAATCAAACTAGAAAATAGTCCAACTTATCAAGACGAGTACCCTTACAACGAAGTACTACATAATACACGAAGACAATACACACTGCTCTAGTATATAACAGAAGGGACTTTTTCTCTATTCGTTATAATATCGATGTTAACAATAATGAGCTTTATTCCAGCATATATCTTTTGCAATTTCTTAAGATTTCAGATCTAATTTCTTGTTTGAAGTACTCGTGTAACAAAACTTTTGATGTCTTATTTAATCAGAAACACATCGACTTAAAATTTAAATGTTTTCATTGATGGTTTTGGATACTTTTAAACAGAGACATTGTTGACTGTTCTCATGACTGCTCTCCAGGTTAGTTTGAACGAGAGGATATATATTCTCCCGGCTTTAAAGTTAATCAATAATGTTCTAAATTATTGTTAATGCCCTTCAGATCTTATCTATTATTTTATTCGGACAAGAAGATTTGGTCAATATTTTAAAAGTATAAAAAGTCAAAGGAAACTTTGAATAAATACGGCACCGATCCAAATCGTTTATAAATAACAAAATGCCGAAGTTATTGTGAATTTTGGTACTACATATGCGCATTTCGACAACTAAGGTCCCTTCAGTGCAGATCAAATCAATTTTTTTCGAAACCCACAAACCAAAATATGTGTAAAAGCTGATAGAGAACAAATTATATGATACAAAAGTCGATTATTCTTTTAAAACAATATATATAGTCATAAAAAAATCAATCAACACAAAGCCCAAAAGGAAAATTACGAGTGTCTTGCCTGCAAAAAAGGAGTACTATACAACTTCTTCAATTGCAGTTTAGACAGAATATAAAAAATATTCAAAAGCAAAGAAATCATTGTCAAAATTTTTATATAATTTGAAACTATTAATCCATCTATTGGCAAACAGGAAGTAGACCAGTGACTTCATTGAATAGGTGCAGCTCGTAATACCTCCAAATATCAAATCATTATAACATCCAGAAGCATAAACAGTAAAGCATTGAAAATTTATTGACGGAAAACTTTATAATAACATCTCGAATAAACTATTGACTTACCTTTGAACTGGTTTATCCTGGCGACAATCTCTGCAGATTTGTTTTGAAAATGGAAGATCTGATCCAATTGTTCTTTGAATGTTGTTGACATCATTTCTTGCATTAAAGCTTTGATATATGTTCTTATATTGATATTGATGCTAGTTGCGTCAAGTTTAACAAACAAAGGAACATTGTCGCTATCAATAAGTGGTATGGACAGATTATGTTGCTGGCTGTTTCCATCGCCAGTTTGTTCTTGGACGGAGTTGCTAACAAATACTACACAAATCACACAAAGCAGAGTATGAATAGTCAAAGATAAGTTCATACTGCCTCTCCAGTGTTTCTTCATGAACTGAGTACATTTAGTTTCGTACCAAACAAATATAACAATAACCTACTTCACACATTAAAAATTTTTAATGAAGGGACTTTGTGCCATATAAGAGATAAGTTATGTATCTACTTCAAATTTTAAAAAATATGTTCATTAATTCATAAGTACTTAAGTATTGATAGCATTTCTGTGGAGCCAGTATACTGATATGAAATAATAAGTTTCATCACGTAAGTAAGGATTGTATATACCGGAGCATTTTAAAACAGAACAAAATCTGCCAAAGTATTATAATGTTGAAATATTTGAAGTCCCATAATTCCTATGCTTTTCCAGCTTATTCTCCAAATTCTTTTAGAATTTGATTTTTCTGGTGAATGTAAACATTTTTTCGATTTTTCTGGTGAATGTAAACATTTTTTCGATTTTTTCTTTGTTTATGTTTTTTGGGGAATTACTCTTTGCCATTTGAACCTTGAAACCTCATTCAAATTTAAAGTTACTGGAATGCAATGGAACTGTTACATCTTTAAATGATTGGTACAATCCATATATTATATAGAGAATGCTTTGTGATTGCATATTCAGGGGAGAAAAAAAATGTCTGTGACTTCAGCAGTGAAAAATTTTGAATCGCACAAATATAAAATCATTTGAGCGACATAATTCTAAAACTGACAGATAAATGATTACAAAAAATAGCAATCGCCCTTTTCGATAATTTGAATCAAGATCAGAACTATGATCGAAACAACGATTTCTGGAAACTGTTCCACTATCGATGACTTTTCCAATAGTCAACTTCCCTTCTCTTTGTAGCAACATTCCAAAAGCCTATTATGGAGTTGACACCTCCCAACTCATGCGCTACTCAAGGGCCTATGGCTGATACACTTTGTAGCTTGATAGAGCTCGGTTGCTTACAAATATGCTACTTAAACAAGCCAGGGTATTTTACCCATAACTTGAAGTCATCACTACAGAAGTTTTACGGCCGACACCACGAATCTTGTGGACCGCTATGGAATATCTGTTTCCCAGATGACAACTGATCCTCCTGTTTGTCACTAAATAGGAAAAATGAAAGGATATGGAGTGAATGTGCATGTGACAAAAACGCACACAATACATAGAGAACTCCAGTTTATCAAGGACAGGGCTTTTATTCCTGTCTACATCTTGATGTCGCCTGAGGGTCTTCAACCAAAGTTTGTTTTCCATCTAACGGATTTGTTTTTACAACCGAAGATGACATGTTCAACACGGTCGGGTCTTATAAGAAGCAGGAGATGCTTACTCCATACCGGTGCACCTAATCTCGCCCGTTGTTTTAAATTGTGTCCATGTTGTTCATATTTAATCTCACCCATTGTTTTAAATTGGGTCCATGTTGTTCATATTTGTATGTGTGTGTGTCTTCATTCATTTTCCTTTTCTGTGCCGTGCTCACATAACTTTGTTTTTCCGATGTTGCTATTGTCCTTGGATTGTTCATATGCAGAAATTAAATTCACAGTAACTTCAGCATTTAGTTATTTGGACTGATATTGGTTCTCATTTACTTTAAGACAATGGTGTTGAATTGAAAAAACAAGTGTTGGACTAATAAGGGTCGGACAAATGGTTGTTGGACTAATATCATGCATATGTGTAGGACTAATGAGTGTTTGATTAATGAGTTTTTGACAAATGAGATAACCCCGGTTTATTGATGGGAAACGTGTATTGGTTTGCTATAGTCATATTGGATCTCTCGGTAAAGAATTCTCTACTGTTGAACACCCACCAAGACGAGAATATATATTTACTCTGAATCCTTAAAACAACCAAACAAAAAATGCTGTCATCTTGTAGGAATATAAATCAAACGTGGCACAAGTTCCTGTGTGTTGCACAAGTTTAAGTTGGGCATCTGTTGTGGTTTTAGAACGCTTGGTCGTCCCTTTGAAGTAAGAAATATATATATCTGACTTGAAAATCTTCAATTATGTCAAATGGGGGTAATATGTCAAAATGGGTATATAATGTGAGAAAAAACTTAACCAACAAACAAAAGAACCAAGCACATCGAAACTTTCTGCATTTTTTTTATTCTTTGGGTATAATAAAAAAATTATCTGAATAAAAGCCATCCTGAAAAAGTTGTCCTTGCATCTTGGTTACTTTTAATTGACCCTTGAGGAGTATACTGGCCAGATCTTGTGAAAACATGGTCTCCGGCATTAAGAGTACGGATCATGAATCCTGATCCACAGTCCTCGTCGTTAGTCGACTCGGAGTCTACGTAGACAGCACCGTGGAGTACGTCATTGATCATTAATTGTACACCCATTTCTCCCCCGTCTTGTCCAGATGCGCATGCTGTCCAGGCAAAAGCATATGTTCCTGATGATGGAGCTTTAAATACACCAGTATATTCATCGTAGGCAGTTCCAATATTACATTCTATTCCTTTATAGATAAGGGTTCTTCTAGGCCCAAATGTTGATGCCTTGAATGTATCGAGCATATAAGTAGAAAATGCCACTTGCATTTGGTTAAGGTCAGGCTGCAACAATCTCACAGGTCTGTCGTTTCCTTAAATAAAAAGATAAAGGGCCTTATTGTGAAATGCTTGTTCGGGATTTTTTATTGAAAAAAAATACAAATGTACGGTTAATGCGTTTAGAGGCAATCATGTTTCAAAAAAGAATTTAAATAACTGGTAATTCCGACAATGTTTTTTTTTCTCAAGTACAAAATCGTTCAAACTCGGGTATATGTCTTTGTGTATATTTTATTTGTCATTATTTCTCAGTAATTTCTATACCCAGTACAATAATAGGGTGTGTAAGTCTCGTTCAATTCTTTAAACTTCCGGGTATATAAATTGTACCCGGAAGTTACATTTTTAACAAACACACATGACGTTTCAAACAAATATTTGAAGTCACAATCTGAAAACGTCATATATTGGCGGGAAACGTTTTCAAATTTCAATTTTATCGTGAAATTACGTGTCAAATGACGAGACTTACAGACCCTATTCGACAATAATCAATATGAATACAAAGACAATAGTTTTTTTCAATAACAGTTGATAGCAGATAAATTTAAATAATAATATTATATGCAACTGTAAAAGGCGATGTTTCCTTTATGTTCCCAGTTATGTTCGTGGACTTGGTTCACTTACGGACATGATATACTTTGAAATGAGCGATTCGTTCGGATTTGGATTATTTATTGTAAATATTACAATATAGTTATTATATAAGTGGTAGACGGATTCCTTACCAAATAGTATAATAACGTTGTCTAGGGATATATTTAGTAAAAGAGAAATAGCCTTCAGTGACGTCGTCTGCTGTATTATTAACCGGGGAACTCCGGGCTTGCCGGGAACTTCCTATTTATACTCAAAGGAAAGACACAGCCGGCCGTTAAGTGACCCGACGGCAACGGGTTACAACGTAAAGAAAGAAACAGACCAAATAAGAAAAGGGGAATATGTTGCACTGGGGAAAGAAGGGACAAACCGTCCACCACTACACTCCCTCTCCCTTAAAACCTAATGTGCATAAAGGATGCACTTTAGTTCCCAAGGGAGTACACAAACAAATAATAATATTACATAGGGAATAATACATGGCAAAATCCGTATCACATGCCGTATCATCCCGAGTTACCAATATCAGCACGAGGGCCTCTGGCCCGAGCGCTGATATTGGTCGAGGGATGATACGGCATGTGATACGGATTTTGCCATGTATTATACAGTTTATCATATATATAAACAGAGGACCACTAATCCGAAAAATACTGTCAAAAATTGAAATCGGTAAGAGAAAATGCATGTATTTTGTGAAGATGAAAATTTCAAAATGGGCGGAAAGGACTAGAAGTTTTGGACTAAATCTAACATGAAAGGAAAAAAGTTTGCTAGATTTTTTAACTGATCCTCAAAAATAATTTCACCCCAAACAAATCTTTGTTATCCCCCCCCAAACAAAAAAAAATTGCCTCCCCAAAAAATTTTTTTAACCCCCGAAAATTTTGCCCCCCCCAAAAAAAATTTTAACCCCCGAAAATTTTTTTTAATAAAAAAAAGTAAAATTTGATTTTTTTTTCGAAAAAGGTATGTGATAAAGGTTAAGCCATGCGATAAAGGGTATGCGATAAAGGGTAAGCCATGCGATAAAGGGTATGCGATAAAGGGTATGACGTCATAGTGTGAATACGGAATGAATGTCATACACTGTATCACATATTCAAAACGTCTGTATTTATTACTAAACATATGATAAAATACAATAATACAATAAATTATATATCTGTTAAAGTAAAGTGTTCAATGTCTGATTCCTGAAATAGAAATACATATAATAATTGAAACTTCAAATATCTAACATATTAAAATTTTAAAAGTTGGAGTCACTATCTTTAAACTTTTAAATTATCAATTTTTTAAAATCACTTATTTAAAACAGTCCAATGAAAAGCAGTCACTTCATAATAGAAGAATATAAAGCACACTAAATGTTCTTTCAATTAAGTTGAATAAATAGAAAAATCGCTGTTGATAACATCGCTGGATACTGGAATGAATGAAACGGATGAAAAAGTCGATGACGGATGATCAGAAAAATGGTGTTTATTGTACCATAAAAGATGGAAAAAGTTCGTCCCTCCACCTTTTCTCTGCTAGCTGTCTCTTTGCCCCCCTCAATTCAGATTCGACCTTCCTGTGCATTTCTCTCTCTCTCTCTCTCTCTCTCTCTCTCTCTCTCTCTCTCTCTCTCTCTCTGGAGTGTTGACGACAAGTCCTCTGTTTTCTTAAGCTCTGTCAGATGGATCTTGGCGGCTTCTCTCTGTCTTCCTGCACGGTCCATGACATTACAAAGACTTCTTATGTGTTCCTCTACTTCCCTGATGTTTCCGTGAGGTATCGGAAGAAGATAAACTTACTTTATATCCATTTCTGCTGTCTGGGTAGAACACTCTGATGTTGCTGCAAAGAGAGGGAGAACTGGCAAATGCGGTACTGAGGACACGGAAGATGAGGTCACAGATGATACGGAAGATGAAGTCACAGATGATACGGAAGATGAAGTCACAGATGGAACAGAAGATGAAGTAGCTACCGTTGTTGATGATTTTGGTCTAGACTGGGTATATTGTGAAAGACTTAAAGTCTTTTTTCCTGACAACATTGTTCTTAAATCAGTTGTGGATGAGGTGGATGGCACTGATGGTACGTCTACAGTTGACGTATTTTCCTTTGTAGAAGATTCCTAGGGATGGGTATCTAGATGTACGGAAAAGAATTTCATATGTGCCATCTGGATGTTCTTCCTCGAGAGCATGGTTTACTATAGAGACTGACGGGTTGACACTAGTGATACATGTGGCTGGAGTGAGAATAGAAAATGTGGAGGACGAAGTTGAAGTAGATCATGATTCAGGAGAAGACAAGGCTGTAGAAGATGATGAAGTAGGTGTTGTCCTTCCCTTGAAAATAAAAAATCCTGGGTCGATGAAACCTTTGCTTCTGACTAACTTCTTGGTACACTTATAGCTAAAATGTCAGCTATTCTCCTGTCATCTTTCTCTTTATGTACAAACTTAATGTGTGACGTCCTAACAAGGGCATTGCAAAACGAATAAGCACAGTCCCATTTCAGTGAGGACATGTCTCTCCTCCCAGTGGCGTTGGAATCTAGTTTTTGTGGTGAATTTCCCATCTACATTGCACCCCTATATTGGACAAGACATGTTGACATGATAGATAAACTCAGTTTTTTGGTCGAATGACTCGTCCTCAGCCATAAGTTGCAGGGGGTCCTCCAGTGACATATTCTAAAACATAAAATTGCAACTACAAAGAATAACATATAGTCAAATTATGCCTAATAAAAATTTGCTTCTATATCCTGTTTATTGAGTTCATTTCCCAGCTCAATAAACGATTCTCATAATTATTACAAACATGTATATATATAGCGCTATATTCTAAATCAAATTGGTAATCAGGCGAAATGCACATTTCGCGTACAACCGAAAGCAGCAGCCCATGGTTTAATATCAAATACACGCACGGTCATTTGCCATACCCTCACGTTTATTCGTGAACCGAAGGCATAATTGGCTAATTTGCAAATTTTGCGAATTGTTACACCAGTTTGACGTTACTTCCTACTATTCACCCCCTTCCAAAAAATGTACCAGGTACATACACTTTACACGCCAATTGTACATATGTACATGCAATTCCTCGGGAAATTTCAACATATTAACAGTACTGCTTCAAATGTACCGAAGTACCTAAAAGGGAAATGAGATATGGAGAATATACTGTAGTGTATAAGATATCATTGAGTGTGCGTTTATTCTAAAATATCAATTTCTTATGATCCAACGAATGAACATTAGTACATAACCATTATATCAAACACTGTGCGAGATTATGTAAAATATCAACGAACATACGACAAATATTTAAATATCCAAGAATGTACCTCAGTACATAATTAATCACAATATATAAAATTCAAATATACGATAATACAAAAATTTACAAATTGTTGATTAAATTTGCATATTTAGGAAGAGAACTCTAATGGTGGCTTTACATGCCGCCCTGTCCTAGTAAACTTTGGAGACTGTAATGTCTCATTTCCGAATGTCCCGCTACGGGTTTCATTATAATCAACATCAGTATTTGGTTCGGGCGGGACCATATAACCGTCCAGGTCAGTTTTGTCTACCGTTTGTTTTTCTGGCTTTTCTAGTTCTAAATGTTTTAAATGGTCAACATGGACTTTCCTTAATTTCCCGTTAGAAAGTCTAATTTCGTATGTTATATCAGATATCTTTCTATTCACTAGTATCTCGTGTGGACCTGTCCAACCCAAACCTAGTTTTTGATTGGCCTCTGGGGGATGCCATCGTAGGACGGACTGACCGACTTCGAAATTTCGCGCCTTCAGCTTTATGTCATGATATGATTTTTGACGTCTGAAACTTTTGCCAAGATTCTCATTTGCGAGATTAAATGCTCCTTGTAATGTCTCCCGAACCCATTCAACATATGTTATAGGGCAACAAACATCTTGAGTACTTTGCGGTTAACCTACAATTACGTCGAGCGGAAGCGAGATATCTCTGCCAAGCATGAGGAGGTTAGGCGTACACTGAGTATTTTCCTGCACACTAGCACGGTATGCCATACAGATATATGGGATATGATCATCCCAGTCTTCCTTATTTTCATTTACAAACATTGCGAGCATCTGCTGCAATGTCCGGTTAAACCGCTCGATCATTCCACCAGACTGCGGGCGGTATGGTGCAGTTCTTGATTTTTCAATACCTAACAAATGGCATATTCTAGCAAATAGTATGGATCCAAATTCGGGCCCTGTTCCGTATGGATACGCATAGGTGCTCCAAATCGTCATACAAATTGAGTTACAAATGTGTCGGCAATAGACTGGACAGTGTGGTTCTTAAGAGCAAAGGCCTCGGTCCATTTGGTGAAATAATCACCTACAACGAGGATGAACCTATTACCGTTATCGGTCGTGGGCAATGGGCCCGTTCTGTCCATCGCGATACAATGCATCAGTCAGTAGACCGTATTGTGCTCCATTCGAGATTTACCGATTTCCGGACCCGGCTTTCGTCTTTGACACAAGAGACATGTCTTACACTACCGAGCTATGTCATGCTTCATACCCGTCCAGTAAAATCTGGCTTTTAACTTATTCAGCGATTTTTCTCGTCTTAGATAACCTGCTGTTCGCGAATTATTTAACTGTTCCATTATTTGCTTGCGTAAAGATAGTGGCACCACGAGTCGCGTAGTTCTCGAACCGTCTTCGTTATCCCACTTTTTATAAAGAATACCATTTATGGTTGTTAACATCAGCCAGTTTTTAAGCAGAATATTAAACTCTTGGTTTTAATTTCGGGCTGTGTGTCTTCGGTTGAAACAAGATGAAGAATAGGGCCGACGGCATCATCATCGTGTTGTGCTTTTTGTACGTTGAAACTCCACTGATTGGTCCAATTTGACTCAACTGTTAGGCTACTGCCTAAATTCTCCTGGTTATTGGTACCGTTGTGATCTCTTAATTTGCTCACTTTTGATCTTGCTATGACGCTTACATGTACGCAGTCAGAATCCGTTGTACATTGCTGACAATCATCACGTTTGTATTTGCGCCTAGGTATACGTGATAATGCGTCCGCATTTGCATGAAGTGTTCCGCGGCGGTGTTCTATTCTGATATCAAACGTGTCAAGGAGCGACAGCCATCTCGCGATCAACCCTTCCGGCTCTTTGAAATTCTTAAGCCATACCAACGAGGAATAGTCTGTGCGCAACAAGAAGTGCCGACCTGATAGGTAATACCGGTACTATTTTACAAAAGTAACTACTCCGAGTAATTCGCGGTATGTGGTACAGTACCCACGTTGAGATCTAGATAGGGTCTTGCTTCCATAAGCAATCACATGTTCCTCTCCATCTTGTATTTGTGACAACACCGCCCCCATCCCGAAATTACTGGCGTCTGTCCAGAACGAACTGACCTGTACGGGTAGGGTATGCGAGTACCGGTGCTGAAATTAATGCCTCTTTTAGATTAGCAAATGCCTTTTCGCATTCTTCGGTCCACATGAATCTTTTGTTCTTACGCGTTAAATGTGTCAACGGTAAAGCAATGGTGGAGAAATTCTCGATGTACTTGAGGTAATAGCCCGCGATTCCTAAGAATGATCTTATGTCGGATACTGACTCAGGTACTGGCCAATCTTTAACAGACTCGATTTTGCGTGGATCGCATTTTATTACTTCGACCGAAACGACATGCCCCAAGTACTTGACCTCTTCTTGAAAGAACGTACACTTTGACGGCTGGAGTTTCAAATTTGCTTTTCTGAATCGGTCGAACACCAGTTTCAAATTGTCGAAAGTCTCATCGAATGTTTTGCCGAAAACGACACAATCGTCCAAATAAACCAAACAACGTTCCCATTATAACCCAGCAAGTGTGAGTTCCATCAACCTTTCGAACGTTTTCGGGCTATTGGCGAGACCAAAAAGGCATAACTCGAAACTGGTAAAGGCCCTTAAGAGTTACAAATGCAGTCTTATGCTTGACTTCATCACGCATTTTAACCTGAAAAAATCCTTGGACCATATCTAAAGTACAGTAGAATTTTGCGCCAGCGAGCGAATCAAGCGAGTCATCTATCCTCAGTAGAGGATAACTTTCCTTGACTGTGGCCGAATTCAGTCTCCTATAATCTACGCAAAAGCGAACTGATGAGTCGGGCTTTCGAACGACCACTATCGGTGCTGCATAAGGATAGTTGCTTGGTTCGATGATATCGTTTTTGAGCATTTTATCAATCTCTGCGGAAGCTATCTAGCGTTGATGCATTGGTAGTCTTCTCGGGGGTACTTTAATAGGCCTATCATGCTCAAAATTGATGGCATGTTCTACTACATTTGTCTGCCCAAATTTGCCATCTGGTCCGGCGAAAATGTCCTCGTACTGTAGAATTACAGTTTTAATCTCGTCTTTCTGCTCCGAGACGAGCTTTCCGGACATTTTATTTATCATTGATTTCAAATGATCGGGCAACTGTGGGTCTGTTCGTCTCGTGGTGTGGTTTTTGTGGAACCCAGGTTCCATAAACTCCTTACAAGATTGCAAAGATGCAACTGATAAATTTTCCTCGAGCACCATATTTTCGGACGATCAATTCAGAATACTGATTATTATTTCCTGTTTATCAGCGTTAACTACCGACTTCGGTATGTAAACTTGTTTTTCTCCACTAAAACCTGAAATGGACTCTAATAAGCCCTGATCTTTCCCTAAAAAGTTACCCTCTACTTTTTTCTTTTACGAACACCTCCGACTTAGATGGAATTTTGACGGTGTCCGTTAAATGTACCCTGGCACAATGTATTTCTTTGTTGGCGGTGAGTTTCACTTTGAAATTTGGAAAATTTAAAACCCCTCTCCCTGTATCTATAGTTACATCATTCCTAGATAAGAAATCTAATCCCAATATTCCGGAGATATCTAATATTTACGAAAGGATATGGAGTAAATGAACATGAGACCATAACACATAAGTTAACTCCAACTGCAATATTTTTAATGAGCTGTATGGCCATTTCGGATATTAATTCCTCATCAGCAGCACTAGAAGTCTGCAACAGTACCAGTTTGATAAAAGCCATGCCAATTTAACCTCAAAAATACATTACTCTCCCTTAAAACTGTCATTGGTTCGCCATCTGCGGTCGTCAAAACTGACGAAACTTCATTAAGTCTTTTCATTGAATACCCCAATTCCTTATATATTTCGGACGAAATTAACGTTACAGCTGAACCAGTGTCAACGAGCATTTCAATACAAATTTTATCAATTTCAACCTTTGCAAACCAACAGTGTTTCATAATTGTAGCTATCCGTGAGTTAAACGGCTTTTCCCGTAATTTCTTTGTTTTATCTTTTTTCTGTTTGGGCTGCACTGTCGGCCTCGAGTCCAGCCCCCTTCCGTTTAAATTATCAACATTTGTTGTTGATTCACGATTTTCCCGATTTTCTTGGCCTAGTTTTACGTTTCGTTCCCCATTTCTACTACCTCGACACTCGAAACTATAATGTCCGAATCTGCCACAATTAAAGCATTGTGTGTTTTTCTTATTGTGGACTGGTCTGTCCTGAAATCGCATGTTTTTGTTGTTATGGAGCTCGCGATTATCAAAATTTTAAACGACCTGTTGAAGAGACTTCTTAATGTCTCTAATTGATATCTTGCTATCTGTCGTGAGCGAATTTGTTACCCTCAAAAGCTTCAAATTCTACGGCCAATGAAATTGCATGATTCAAAGTGGATGGGTGGGAAAATTGTATGTGTCTTTTTAATTCCGGACCTGACAGACCTGATACATACTGTTCCACTATAAGAGTCTCTCGCATGGGGAGTGGAATCGAAGGGAAGGCTGTATTCCCTAATCGTTAAGGGCATAGCCGTAATCTGCGGCTGACTCCTCCCTATTCCTTCTGCGATTTCGGAATTCGCACCTGTATGCGGTTTCGCGTTCTGGTGGGTAAAACCTCTGGGCGAGCATTTTTAAGGTTGTCATAATGAGACAGTGAATACGGGGGTAGTTCGCAGAGTTTTCTTTGGGCAGCGCCGCATAAACTCATAGAGTTGAGCTGCTTTGTCGCTCTCGGACCACCGGTTCCATAGGACCACTTGATCGAAATGGCAAATGTAGTCGGGCCATTCAGTTCTGTGTCCGTTAAATAAATCGGGCTCTTTTAACTATCGCGGACGCGAGCATTCAGACGATGGACTACTTGCTCCGACCGGAAACGTAACACGTGCATTAGGCCTAATTATCCTATGTTCTAATTGTGGTGACAGTGCATCATTTTTAAAGTTCTGGACAGCTTGTTCCTTTCGGTTTTCATTCATATTTAAAGGCTCAATTTGCCTTCGTTCCATCTGTGACAATGGTACATGGTTTGAAAAGTTCGAATGAACTTCTTCCTTCTGGTATTCATTTCCACTAAATTTTTGTGTAGGTTGACTGTTTTTGCATTTGTTGTCAAGATTGACATTATTTCTCCCTTGTACATGCTCATTGTATCTGGCTTTTTCACCAATTAAATGATTAGGGTGTAATCTAGTCACACCTTGGACATGAATGTCCCTAGATTCTTCATTTCTGATTTTATTTAGAACATTTGGGACACGAGTTCCACTGTTTTGTGGACATTCATCCTTATATAGATAATTCAGATTTTTGGTTTTATTTTCATGATAATTAACTGGGTTTTTCTTGTAATAAATTCCATTATGATTGTCATAATTACAATGTAAGTTAATTTCATTTTGACTAGCGTAATTATCAGAATACAAGTTCTGGTTTTCACTCCTTTGTTTATTTTCTGAAGATAATGCATTTGTATTTTCTGTTCTCCTGTGTTTGATAAGGGGTACCTGTTCCCCGTAAGAGGTAAACCTATTTTGGAAATCAATACACGGCGTCACGTGACTATCATGCGTCATGACGTTGTTTTGAGAAGAAGCGTCAAGCGACCTGACATGGTCAAAATTTTCTCTTTCCCAAAATAAATCGGGACCAATGTACTGCTCCTTGTTGAAAAAGTTTATCTTGATGATAGGAAGAATGTGTGGATTTGTCTTCGGCATGCTGTTTATTGATTTTGTCGCCTGAAATTGTCGAAAGTATGTGACATTCCAGAGAATGTGTATTCATTGTGTACTTGTGTGTATTTCCGACGTGTGTTGTGCTAATTTCATGGCTAATGTGATGTGGTGGTTCCCCGTTCATGTGACTTTGTGGTTCTTTATGATATACATAATGCGACAATTCTGGATTTACTGGACAAGAAACATAAGTTTCATTTATTTCCTGTGTTTTAGTGTTGACAATCGGTGTGCTTTGTCTGTGAGCGAAATGCTCTTTTGTGACATTAATATCTTGGTTTTTATACATGGATGCTCGGAGAATTCAACTCCTGCTTCAGGTAAGTGTGGATTACTTTGTTCCAATATTTGTTTGTTTTCTGTGTTATTAAGCGAAATATTCACTTTATTCCCTTTGGTTTGTTCCGTCTTTGAAAACAGAAAGCTTGGCGTGAAAAATTGTTTGATTCCCGTAAACCCTTGGCTTAAATTAGCCAGAAATGAGTTTGACGAAGCCATAATTTCATCAAAAATTCATAAAATTTTGTTTAATGTGAGCCAAAAGGGGAATGCGTTGTAATGGGGAAAGAAGGGACACACCGTCTACCACTACAGCAACAATACCGAACTCTCCATATGCTAGATCCTAAGGATACACACAAAGTGAACTATGGCACATAGATAGAAACGGTTAATATTTCGACGCTTCCAAGAGCTATTTCAAAATATGATGACAAATTAAAATATATATATTCATAGGCTGTCTATCAATAGCAGTCAACGTGGAAACATGCTATTCTCTAATTTCTATCAAGTTTTCATATTTCCTGAAAGGTGTGGAAACATTTGTTCTCCTCTCTAGAGAGGAGAACAAGTTTCGTGAAATTTCCCGCCAAATTTATTCGGATTACAATCCTCGGCGTTTTTCATCCAGTCATTAGAGAAACAGTTTCCAAAACTTAAACAGTTAATTATGAAATTTCTCACATCTCGTTAAATAAATTTTGAAATGTTTAAAAGCTCGGCAAGCCTCGCTTTCAAACATTAGCAAAATTCATTTAACTTGATGTGAGAAATTCCATAATCAACTAGTTCTCGTTATGGAAACTATATATCTCCTCCGGATTTGCGAATGTTTACGCTAATGCAATGGGTCAAACGGGATAAATAAATACAAGGGTCTAAAATAAGAACCCAAACGGGGTTGGAATTAGAGATTTGAAAAACGAATGTGCCTCCCCGCAGTGGGGCTTGGCTGTACTTTGAATTCAGATATAACAGGCATAACTAGTTACTGTATGGTTGTTAATTTTCGCGGGGTACTTATACCCGTGAATATTTCAATGCAAACCTTAATATAAATGGATATAATTGCTTAAAATAAAACTCCGCGAATAGAAAACCCCGCATATAAATCCAAGATTAAAAACCACCAAAAATTTCGCACCGCGAATACAAAGCACTATACAGTAAGCGCCTTGTGCATGTGAGAGTAAAGATATTTTCATATAATCAGAGTAACAAAATTATTTTCACACATAATTGATGGGGATAGGTTAAGAATGCTAAATTAACACACTTTGTATGTCAGCCTGCGTGGTCCCATGGAAAGATTGGTTGAAATGAAAAGGGTTTAAATCCTTCAATCCTTCCACGGGACCACGCCGGCTGACCCTAATAAACAATGAAAGGATATGGAGTTAATGCACATGAGACAAAGTCTCTACAAATACGTAGTAAGTAGTATATAGGAACGAACAAATGATCATCTGTCGTGGTGGTGCTATGGTGGTGCCGGAAATCACGTCATCGGAAGTGACGTAGACAGGATAAGACTAGGTAAATATAAAAGGTTAGGTTTAGGGTTTAATTCATATCTTGCATTCTTCTCCTCTAAGCTAGAAGCAGCAGCAGCATCAGACGCCATATCTAGATATTTAGAAGCAGCAGCAGCAATATAGTGAAACGAGCACGCGACATGCTAATCGACAGTTCAGTATTCTACGTCACAATCAATCGGCTCATGATATAAAGCATGAGATGGACCGACAACAGGATATGGAAACGGACACTAACATGTCCGAGGAAAGCCATATTACTGAAGAATCTTAGTATATCACCAATTAAAAATCTGATGAAGAAGACATAGACTAGGAATCACCTTGGGATATAACAGTAACCAGAGCCATGGGTGATAATTAGTCCTAATACGAACAAAAGGTTGAAAAGTATATTGACGAAGGACATGCGGGAAGATAAAGCACGCAAACTTGGATATAAAAAGATGTTCCCGGAATACAGAGATACGATGAAGGATACCTATCTAAGTAATGTATTCTGGATAGAGGATATGCGGAAAGACCCAGTGCATAGAAACATCAAAAAGACATCCCAGCAGTTGAAAGAAGAAGAGGACGACGATACTAGAGAGGCCTGGAAGTATGCTGTAGATAAAATACAGTATCTGTTTTATGAGGTATTGAATGAGTATGACCCACCATCGACTACAGATAGCAACGAATCCATGTAAAGGATAGATAACTGACATTCGGGATTGGAGGAAGGGGTAATGCAGCCTATATCTATATAGTTATTGCCAGTCACAAGCCTGGCGAGATGCAGAGTGACCCCTTCACAGGTAATGAAAAAGTGAAAATGAATCGTGTTTGTGTCAAAATGTCCCTGTTGGTCTTTTTTATTTCCTCTCACCAGTAGAAGCAGCAGCAGCAGTTCTACCTCGTAAATAGCACACAAGCAGCATCAGAAGGCCCATCACCCTAGCGCAGCAGCAGCAGCAAGATAGTGAAATGAGCCTTCGAGCACTGCCAAAAACGTACTCTATTAAGGACTCGCCAGTCTTGTTAGCATACTCGTGAACAATAAATATTAACTCGTAGCAGCATAAGAAAATATTTAAATACCGAAGTTACTGTGAATTTAAATTCTGCATATGCGCATTTCGACAACTTATGTCTTTTCAGTGCAGAAAATCTATACGTTTGGAAGACCAGAAACTCAAAGATGTTTAAAATCTTATAGAGAACAAATAACCAATATGATCTAAATGTAAAGCTAAAATCAGCTAAGGACAGAGCTTTGCAGGAGGGAGATACTCCTTAGTTTTCAACAAAATTTACAAAAAAATATAGATATTGTAAGGTTTCAATTAGAATCGGCTTTCGGGTCAGTACCGAAGTACTGACTACTGGGCTGGTGAATACCCTCGGGGACTAACAGTCCACTAGCAGTGGCATCGACCCAGTGGTAACAAATAATTAAATACAGAAGTTACTGTGAATTTAAATTCTGCATATGCGCATTTCGACAACTTATGTCTCTTCAATTCAGATAAAATCTAAACGTTTGGAAGAATCACGAATACTCGCCTAAGTCTCGGGTAACATTTATAAACTAAACACGGGGAAAATGCTAGCAAGAATTATCTCCCTTTACAAACGCTGACGTGATAGAACACACCCAAAGATCAAAAACAAAAATAACCTCCCTTTCTGAAAGCGGACCTTATAGAAGACGCACTCAGAAAAACAATACAATGACAACTTCCGAAAACATCCGGACGACCATGCCCGAGCCGTTCCGACAAGGGAAAATTCCCGACTTCTGGACTACAGCTGGCAACGCACCCACTTCTGGTCGCGCATGCGTAATGTAATAAAGTAATACAACACCCCTGCGGGGGGACGAGTTTTTCCAACACGTCATTTCCAGTAAAAATCGCTGATTAGGGTTTCAATTAGGGCTACTTCTGGTTGCACATGCGCACTAAAAACACTTCGCGTTCCGGTCATGTGACTTCCACTTCCTGTCACATGAATTCCGTTGTCGTCACTTCTGGTCTACATCACTTCAGGTGGCGTCATTTCCGGCACCACAACGGCAAATGATAATTTGTTCGTCCCTACTATGGTAGAAGTTATCAATGGAACAACGCTTTTGTTGTTCTTCATCTTGAAGCTTTGCTCATACGTATAGCAAATTTACTCCCATTTTTTTATGCAAATCGAAGGCAAGTTGCTAGTAATTTACCATTTTTTTCTATCTTTGTAACTAAAACAAGTTAAGATTTTGTTAAAAGTTGCCAATTTTCCTGATCATTCCAACCCAAAAGCTGATTTTTGCATGACAAGATTTAATGCTTTTATGGCCGTTGACCCCCAATTTTTATTTATTTTTTTTATTCTCTAATTTCAAGGTGTAAATCTTGATAATATCAGAAAATTCTGTTTGAAAGTTTTTAGACCCCGTACCTTAAGCAAACATAGAGGATTTCAAATATGTTTTGTTGATACTTCTATCTGTCAAATGATAAAGTCAATAATTGCAAACCTTTTTATTCAATAACTTTAGGTTTAGCAATATTGTAAAACTTACTGGACTTTCTGTTTAACATTTCTAGTCATGCCAAAATCTCAATTGTGAATATTTGATGTGTGTATTGCTAGATCGTTTTTACATTGAATCTGAAACCTTCACCCGATAGCACTCTAAAAGTTTGTTAAAAGTAGCGTTGAAAAAATAATAAAATTAAGACAAAAAGCATAATTTCTTTCATATTTACCTTGTACTGTTGTTTCAAACTTAGATTTCCATAAACGCAAATCTGCTATCTCTCTTTCCATTTCTAACATTTTTTCCTCTTGAGACTGCAGTTTTTTCCAAATTTTATCAACATCTACATTTTCATGATTTTCACATGACGCGAATGATACACATATAAATAACAATTTAACTATTACGGACGCCATATGATGTTACTATCCCAGTCGACTATATTCTGTTGATAGCAATATTTCTTTTATTTTGAGTGCAAATGAATAAGTCAGTTCTGCACTTTTAATCATACAATGCTGACACGGAAACAAACTTATACAAGATAACAGTATAACGTCAGAAGTTGAGGACAATATGTAGATTTGATAGGACAAACAGATATCCAAAGAATGCTTATGTGTGGAAGGGTCACCTAGTTCATAGATTTATGGCTATTGATTCCTTTTAGATAAGCAGCTTTGGTAGTTTGTTGTACTTTTTGTATCCAACTTATCCGTTGTGAAACAAAGTTTAAAAATAACACCATTTTTACTTTTTGCTTGTCGACATTTTTTTGAAAATGGGAATTTTTCTGTATTTTCAATTTCAATATTTTGACTTTCCAATGTTAGAATCGTAAAATCTCAATACTTACCTTCTAATGATGTTTTAGCAACAAATTGAGTCCAAAATATTTTGTTTCAATCTTCTGTTAGGTTCGCAATGTCTTTTGAATTTTTTTTTCTAACCTAACGTTTTGCTGGTTGCAGTGAGAATCTGTGGAGCATGTTTTGTCTGTTAGAAAATAAATAAATTATTGTAATCGTTCTCTTGTTCTATGTTAATTAGCTTATAGTATGCTTGATATTAAGTCTGATATGCTTATCTTAGCAGTGATTTAGTTCCTCTGATTTTTTAAAGATTTAATTAAGAAGATAAACCGTTTTAATAAAACTTAATTTTTTCCGGAATATTCCCGTCTCATGTCCGTCCAGCCCCTTTTGGTCCTTTGAATGAGGGCACGTGATAAAATTACCCAGTCGGCCATATTGCAGACGATTTCATTGAGTTTTGAAAACGGAATCCAAAAAATCTGCTGTCACAAACTGCCATCGGAAGATGAATCGTCCTAAAAGAAATAGGAAACCAACAAGTAAAGTCAGTGGCAAATCTTTTGTTAAAAAAAAGGAAGACAAACAACAGAAAAAATGATAGCAGATCGGAAGGCGCTACAGCTGAACCATCTCAGACACACATGTCTTTTCAACATCGACTGTCTAGACCTATGGACATTAACGCAAAATCTATGCCCCTGTCATTTCAGGGCAGCAGTGTACGTCGCGATGGTGAAACGTATGTGCAGGGATTGACATTTATTTCCTCAACGCAATATGCCGCAGTCTACAAGGACTCACACAATTACTTCGGCGATGGCAGCGACACCTACTTACTCTCAGTGGCAAATGAATTAATCGATGGTTTTAGAAATGAGTTTTCTATAGGATACGATGGTCCTCGACGGGCAGTTGATTTGAAACCAACAAACATTTTGGGGGAGAAAGCAGCCATTTTAAGAAATAAAATTTATAAAGAAATTTCTTCAAGCAGAATTGTGGGTCCGTTTCTGTACCCTCCATTCGAAAACTTATGCCTCTTCATTAAAGATTTTTGAAAACCGTATGAAGGCTGAGACAGAACAAATAACCAATACAATCTAAATAGAAATCCAAAATCTGCTCAGCCGACAGCTAAATGTCGACAGCTTTACACGTATTTCGGTTTGTTGATTTCCAAATGTTTTGATCTTATCTGCAGTGAAGAGACATAAGTTGTTAAAATGCGCATATGCAGAAACAAAATTAACAGTAACTTCAGTATTTTATTATTTATTCAAAATCAATGTCTTACCTAGTATAAAGTCTAAGTAATGGATCGAGTTTTTAAGGTGATCTTTTTTAAGTATGATCTTTAATAAATGTTCAGAGTTTCCTTAATATATCTTGAAAAATGAATGAATAGACCAATTTTGAAAGTGAAGTTACAGAGAAAAATACTAAAAAATTAATTGTTTTATCACCGAATTAGATGAAGTGGCTGGATGTGCGGACAAGGGAATAGAAAAATTCCAAAAATACAAAGCAAAAATTTAAGACTAGAGGAAGACATGCCCCTCACAGGATTGATTTAGGCATGTGACATCGTGGTAATGATTTTGTGTCTGAAAATCACACAAGATGCCCCCCTCCCCAAGATACATGTTAGATCTGGCCAAGTTCAGTAATTTATATTTGTTGTAAAACACACAAATATATAATTCCTGATCACATGAATATTAATGATATATGCGTGACCTTCCTGGCAAAAGAATAAAAGAAGGAGTTGAGCAGACAAACCATGTTACCCCTATTACTAATTTATCAAAAAAGTGATTAAAAACGCACAAAACTGTAGGATTTGTGCTGACATACCATCTACCCAGTATACACCCGGAGAGGCAGGCGGACAGTCTAAGGTAAACAATATGCCCCAAAGTTTTTGTTGTAGGGTATAAATAAAGAACCCATTGAGAACAAATACATGTATGTACATGATATCACCTGGAAGATGAAAATAGATTACTAAACACGGATTAATGAACTAAGCCTAATTCCGTTTTTTATGACAGATTTGAAACATACCCATAAAATTTTCAAAATCAATCTTAAATCATTTTATGCAAAAACACAACAAGAACTAGAGGATGACATGCCCCCGCGCAAGGTTGAATCAAATGGGATTTTTTAGTAATATTTGTGTCTGTAAGACACATATGATGCCCCCTCTAGACACCTGTTATTCTAGGTTGCACAGATAAACTATGTGCCCTCTATTACTAAATCACCAAAAAATTTAAAAAGTTGAACAATGTATATTTTTGAAAAGAAAATGAACCGAAATCAAAATAAATACCACATGCACATCTTCAATATACCAGTAGGTACAAATGAACTGCTTCCTAGCATCAAAACTGTAGGAGGAGTTGTATGGACAATCTGTGCACCTTCTATTGATAATTCACCCAATAAATGACTAAAAGTTCAAAAATGTGTATTTTTTTCAAAAATGCATCAAAATCAAAATCCTTCTCACATGCTTATCTTCAATATAAGTACAAATTATCTGCAATATAAAAACTTCCTAGCATAAAAACTGTAGGAGGAGTTGCGTGGACAAACTATGTACCCTCTATTACTAAATCACCAAAAATGACTAAGTTCAACAAGGTATAATTTTTACAAAAATCAACCAAAATCATAATCCCTACCACATGCACATCTTTAATATAGGTACAAAAGATCTGCAAAATAAAAACTTCCTAGCATCAAAACTGTAGGAGGAGTTGCGCGGACAAACAATGTACCCTCTATTACCAAATCACCAAAAAATGACTAAGTTCAACAATGTATATTTTTCACAAAAATTAACCAAAATGAAAATCCTTACCACATGCACATCTTCAATATAGGTACAAATGATCTGCAAAATAAAAACTTTCTAGCATAAAAACTGTAGGAGGAGTTGCGCGGACAAACCATGTACCCCCCTCGGACGGACGGACGGACGGACGGACAGGGGTAAAACAATATGCCCCCGACTTATCGTCGCGGGGGCATAAAAAAGTATAACATAAATCGAAATAATCAATGTATGCCTTAAAAACTGAAGCGCAACATTTAAAACAATATTGTGGTCATTTTTTTTTAAATTTTTAATCCAGTTTAACCAGCGCATTTAGAATATACATTTGTTATGTTATGTACAGATATGAATATCGAATAATACTTATACTGAGAATTTACTTTAAATCGGGATTTTGATATGTAGATGCTATTTTCATAGCACTACCATGATTCTTGAGATTTAAGAATTGCTTGTGATAAATCGCATTTTTACAAAAATTGCACAATACGATTTTCTTATGACTTGGCAAAAAAGCTACAAACATGCATCACACAATTTTTATCACCACACTTTCGAAGAAAGTTAAGAGAATATTGTTATACCCTCCGCCTGTCTGTCCGTCCGTCCATCCGTCCGTCCGACACACTTTTCTTATGACTAAAACACCTCCTACATTTTTGGATTTATGGATTTAATAGAAATTGTTGCATGTAGTCTGTAGATGCGCAATAAGCTTTCGGATTTTTTTTTATATTGCTCTCTGTGTAAACAAGAGGCCCCAAGATGTTACCTTTTACACATGCGGCATGTGACACAAACTCCTCCTACATTTATGGCTTTAGAGATTTAATTTTGTTGTAGAATTTTTGCATATAGTCTGTAGATGCGCATAAGCATTCAGATTTTTAATTTTATCTTGGTGCAAACAAGAGGCCCTAAAATGTTGATTTTGACAAAGGCTCAAAGATGTGGATTTTGACACATGTGGCATGAGACACAAACTCCGCCTACATTTTTGGATTTAGGGATTGAAGCTTTATGCAAAATTGTTGCATATAGTCTGTAGATTTGCAATAAGCAAATAATTTTGATTCCGGTTCCGACTTTGGTAAATTTCCTGAATGTCAAAGACTCATATTTTTTTTTTAATTTGAGCATATAATTATGTATTTTAGCAAGTGTTTGGTAGAAAAATTATAATTCTAAAATGTGATTCCTATTTTGGTAAATTTCATGCAAGTCTCCAAGATCACTTATTTTGGAATTCTACCTAGCAACCATGCTGAAATAATTTGTTTAGTTTAGTACAAACATTTTAATTAAATGTATTTCGAAAATAATTGATTCCAGTCTTGGTAAATTTCCTGAAAGTCTCAAAGACCACTTATTTTGGAATTCTACCTTGCAACCATACTTTAATAGGCTGTGTAGTTTAGAACAAACATTTTAATCAATTTGATTTCAAATATATTTGACTACAATTTTCATATATTCATGATTAAAGTGTCAAAGACCACTTATTTTTTTTTTTTGGAATTCTACCTAGCAACCATACTTTAATAGTTTTTTTTAGTTTAGGACAAACATTTTTAAAAGTTAATCAATTTGATTTCAAAAATATTTGATTTTAATCTTAGTGTCAAAGACCACTTATTTTTTTTAAATTCTGCCTAATGACCATTCATCCGTGAGTACTTTTTGTAAAAATAACGACTATCAATAGTTTGATTTTAAAAAATATTGAGAAAAATTATGACCAGGGGTAAAAGAACAGTTTTCTGTGTCAGACAGGGAGTGTGGGGATATCTGTTGTTTCCGACAACCTCTAGTTAAACAAGTGTGAACCCTAATAGATGTCTCGCCCGTTCCTGCTTGGACTCTAAATTAATGCAAAATCTAACTGACCTAATCAGGAAACTGAACATGCTCACTAAACAGTGAAATTTGGGTCACTGAAAATATATATATATATAGCAGGCCATTATGTACTACTCAAGACCAACCCACATACAAAATTTCATTGACCTACCAGTATCAAGATCGACTAAAACCAGACATGCTCACTAGACCATGAAATCGAGGTCAAGGTGAAATTCCACATGGCAGACTGACATGTTATAACCAAGAGCAAGCTATATACTAAATAAAATAAAGAGTGCTGTGCGGCAGTTCGTGTAAGCATAAGTAAACAAACGAGGTAAAATTCTTGTCGAACTGCGATAAAAGGTAAAACAAAAATATATATACACATATCAAAACATAAAAGATTAAAACAAGCGGCAGAGGCACGGATTTGCCAAGATCATCGACATTGATGCCTTCAAGGGGTCGTTTCTCTTCCACGGCCCCATTTAGGGCTTACTATATGGTGTGAGGTTCCTCACTGTGTTGAAGACCATATGGTGACCCCTAGATGTTTTGTGTTTGGTCGTTTTAACCTGGATATGGGATGTTGTCTCCTTGACATTTCCCCAGTTCCTTTCTTTTTCATTACCAAGTCCAAGCTATATACCAAATTTCATTGACTTATCATTTGTAGTTATTAAGAAACAGACTTAAGCACTTAACCTGGGCACTGGACCGTGAAATATAGGTTGATGTAACATGATTTTGTGTCTGCCAGATAGGTTCCAATGTAAGGTACCCATACACCAAATATTATGTTCCTTCACCAAAAGTTTCTATACCTGTATACCTTGCATGCCTATATCTCGCTTTCCGCGACTTTTGTAGGGACCAAGACAAAAGTCAGCTGTGTGTCAGGTATGTGCATTTAAGTCGAAAACGAAGCAATTATTTTGGAAAATGTTACTCGCCTATTGGTACACACGTACTGGATTTGGTCCACTATTTTGATATTTTTAGGGAATGCGTACTTCTTTCTGAAAAATGTTTGGATCATGGCTTTCCATATTATTTGATTTTAATGCTGCTGATGAGAGGTTACTCCTTGAAACACGTGTACAACATAACTAAATTTACTGTTCATTATGCAACTTGGGTATTTTTTATATGGCTTTACAATTAGATAAAAGAGAATCATACTTGAATAGCTATTTCACGAAAGGATATGGAGTAAATGAACATGAGACCATAACACATGTTAACTCCAACTGCAATAATTTTAATGAGCTGTATGGCCATTTCGGAAATTAATTCCTCGTCAGCAGCACTAGAACCCAAACATCGGAAATTCATAATTTCAAAAAATGTTTAAAATGCATAAAACAAAACAATCAGTAATATCAAATATAGCTAAGGACAAAACTACGATGCTTAGATTTTAGAATTTACATAAATTTAGATAATAGTAATTGAACAAAGTGTACACATGAGATATTATCTCATGTACAAGTACACCATATCTAAGAAAAATAAAGAGCATACATCTCTACCACGGGGAATTGTTTTACCAACTCCACACCGCAATAAAAGACAAACTCCTGTATTAAATATTTAACGAAAGGATACGGAGTAATTGAACATGAGACCATAACACATGTTAACTCCAACTGCAATAATTTTAATGAGCTGTATGGCCATTTCGGAAAGTAATTCCTCATCAGCAGCACTAGAACCCAAACAAAGGAAATCCATAATTTCAAAAAATGTTTAAAATGCATAAAACCAAGCAAAGCTGGCAATTTTCCACAAATCTGGAGATTCTTTGCTCCAACTAGGTAGACCGGTACATTGCAGGAGATTCTACATGTAAAAATTTTGATAAAATATTGGATGCAGTGTCCATACACATTTTCCATCACGAACATTAACTACTTTCATGGACTTTTAAGGCAGTCTCCCAAAGAAACTGGAAGAGTTGACAGGTATAAGACTTTATACTTTTGGCAAAGAAAGAAAATTGAAATCAAATAAGGAATAGTTTAAGAAAATATAACTTTGGTGAAATTTCAACAGATAGTCAAGTTCAAGAGGTCAAATGTTCTTGTATGACCTGAAATAAAAGGTCTTGCCACAAAGAATAAACATGTACAATATGCAAGCCAAATGACTTCCCATTCAAAAGATATGCATCTTGTTAAAGTTTTTTGCAGTTGTTCACATGCCAAGGTCAAGGTCGTGAAGAAAATTATTCTTTTACTGTTTGAAAGGTCTTGCCACAAAAATACAAATGCAAAACATTAAAAGGTACACCCAATGTCAAAGTTTTGCAGATAAACAAGAGGAATCAAAAGAAAAAAATACCATCAAAAGCCAATGAAAAATAAAGATTTTACAAATTTTGAAAAATAGCAATTTTGGCCGATTTGACTCTTTATTGCTCGGAAACGGTAAGAGATGCGCCAAATCTGTTAGCTTAATACTGAAAGCTTACTTACAATAAGGGGAATCCAAAGAAAAAATCCCATCGAAATCCGATATAAAATAAAAATTCTAGGTAATCTGCACATTTGCAATTTTGGCCCCCTTTGGAACCTTATTACTCGAAAAGGAAAAAGTTATAAACTAGAAAAACTGTGAGCAAAGCTCACTAATAAATACCCCGCACCCTTATTTGATTCCAGAAATTAAAAATCAATCAATTCATCTACATTTTGTCATAAAGACTGTGGTAAAGTTTCATGAAACTCTATTCAGTGGTTTAGGGGGAGTAGCGGATGAGAGACAGGTACCCACTTGTAATGTAATGGCTAAGTACATGTTTTGCTCTGGGAAACCCCCAAAATCAATCAAATCAAATTCTGAAATAGGAGATGCACATCTCCATTATGTCATGAAGACTGTGTTAATGTTTCATGAAAACCTTTTCAGTGGTTCAGGAGGAGTAGCGGATAAGAGATAGGAACCCACTTGAAATGAATGGCCAAGTCCATGTTTTGCTATGTGAAACCCCCAAAATCAATCAAATCAAATTATGAAATAACAGGTGCACATCTACATTATGTCATAAAGACTGTGTTAAAGTTTCATGAAAATCTGTTCAGTGTTTCAGGAGGAGTAGCGGATAAGAGATGGGTACCCCCTTGTAATGTAAAGGCTAAGTCCATGTTTTGCTATGGGAAACCCCAAATATTAATCAAATCAAATTTTGAATTAGTAGGTGCACATCTACATTATATCATAAAAAATTTGTTAAAGTTTCATGAAAAGCTATTCAGTGGTTCAGGAGGGGTAGCGGATAAGAGATCGGTACCCACTTGTAACGAATGGCCAAGTCTATGTTTTGCTATGGGAAACCCCCAAAATCGATCAAATTAAATTCTGAAATAGGAGATGCACGTCTACATTATGTCATAAAAACTGTGTTAAAAGTTTCATAAATCTATTCAGTGGTTCAGGAGGAGTAGCAGATAAGAGATGGGTACCCACTTGTAACATAATGGCCAAGTATATGTTTTGCTATGGGAAACCCGAAAAATCAATCAAATCAAATTCTGAAATAAAAGGTGCACATCTACATTATGTCATAAAGACTGTGTTAAAGTTTCATGAAAATCTGTTCAGTGTTTCAGGAGGAGTAGCGGATAAGAGATGGGTACCCACTTGTAACATAATGGCCAAATCCATGTTTTGCTATGGGAAACCCAAAAAATCGATCAAATCCAATTCTGAAATAGGAGGTGCACATCTACATTATGTCAAAGTTTGATGAAAATCTTCTCACTGGTTCAGGAGGAGTAGCGGATAAGAGATGCATACCCTCAGGTGTAACAGACAGACGGACAGAGAGATGGACGGAAGGATTTACAGACAGACACCCCCATCACTATATACCCCCCACTTTTCAAGCAGGGGTATAAAAAAATTTGATTGATCTGTGCAAGTTAGCTTTAAATAAGTAATCCAATGCAAAAAACTGCATTAAAATCGGACTAAAAATAAGAGAAATAATATTTTTGAGATTCGCCCCATTTGGGCCCATTTATTTCATGAACGGTACATGCGACGTGAAATCCGTTTGACATACTGCAGATTTGAAATTTCCTCAGGAGTACACTGAAAGAAACCCCATCAAAATCCGATAAATAATAAATATTCTACAGCCCAATATATGAAAACACCCAATTTGGCCCTTTTTGGCCCTTTTCTTATAAACAGGCAAGGCCAGTATACCCAAAACCAATCCCAGGCTTCCTTTTGTGCTTAGGAACATTGTGTTAAAATTTCATAAGGATTGCTCAACTAGAATTTAAGTTATCGCACAGAAATGAAATGTCCACAGACGCCGACGCCGCCAGTATCATACCCATATACAACCTCAAAATTTTTTGCAGTCGTATAAATAATTTAAGAATTGAATCAAATCTGGTGATCTCGAAAATGGTGTATTCCATGCACTATTATGCCTACCAGTGGTAGTACATTTAGGTTTGCATTTCTTTATATATCTTTAAGAATAAATAAAATGCATGGGTGTTTTCGCAGAACACCTGTGTAACCTGCACTATATATTTTGTTATATAATGACAAAGTCCAACGATAAACAGAAAAAAAAATAAAAAATTAAAGAAAATCAAAATGCATGGGCACATCTACATATATATATATATACAATATATATTGAAGCATTCTGCAAGTTTGGTTGGAAAGTACCAAGCGGTCTAGGATGAGTTGAAGATAATAGAAGCATACCCTTAAGACTCAATAAGCTATAATGACAAAGTTCAAACATAGCTATAAAATCTAAAAAATTCAAATTAATAAACAAGAGTGGACGCTAATAGATGTCTCACCCGTCCCTGTTTGGTCGCTAAAACAGTCATGTTCTACTTAAGAGCAACATAAAAGTCTAATATCATTACCCCACCACTTGCAGTAATTGAGAAACTGTTCAAATCAAAAAAACTTTAACTATGCTCATTAGACCATGAAATTGAGGTCAAGGTCAAAAGCCATATGCAGACTGACATGTACTAACCAAGACCAAGCTATATACCAGATATTATTGACATATCACTTGTAGTTATTGAAAAACAGACTTGAGCAAAAAAACTTAACCTGGTCACTGGACTGTGAAATTGAGGTCAAGGTCAAAAGCCATATGGCCGACTGACATGTACTAACCAAGATCAAGCTATTTACAAAATATCATTGACCTATAGCTTGCAGTTATTGAGAAACAGACTTTAGTAAAAAAAAAAACAACCTGGGAACTGGACCGTGAAATTGAGGTCAAGGTCAAAAGCCATATGGCAGACTGACATGTACTAACCAAGACCAAGCTATATACCTAGTATCACTGATCAATACCTTGTAGTTATTGAGAAACAGACTTAAGCAAAAAAACTTAACCTGGTCACTGGATCGTGCAATTGAGGTCAACTTCAAAAGCCATATGGCAGACTGACATGTACTAACCAAGGCGAATCTGTATACCAAATATCATTGACTTATACCTTGTAGTTATTGAGAAACAGACTTAAGCAAAAAAACTTAACCTGGTCACTGGACCGTGAAATTGAGGTCAAGATCAAAAGCCATATGGCAGATTGACATGTACTAACCAAGACCAAGCTATATACCAAATTTCATTGACCTATAGCTTGTAGTTATTGAGAAACAGACTTAAGCAAACAAACTTTACCAAGACCAAGCTATATACCAAATTTCATTGACCTATAGCTTGTAGTTATTGAGAAACAGACTTAAGCAAACAAACTTTACCTGGTCACTGGACCGTGAAATTGAGGTCAAGGTCAAAAGCCATATAGCAGACTGACATGTACTAACCAAGACCAAGCTATATACCATATATCACTGACCTATACCTTGTAGTTATTGAGAAACAGACTTAAGCAAAAAAACTTAAACTGGTCACTGGACCGTAAAATTGAGGTCAAGGTCAAAAGCCATATGGCCGACTGACATGTACTAACCAAGACCAAGCAATATACCACATATCATTGACATATACCTTGTAGTTATTGAGAAACAGACTTAAAGGGGAAATTTGCCAAAAAATTAAAATTTGATATTATTTTCCATTTGTATAAATGAACCAGTATACATCTATATGAATGTTTTATTCCAAAGGATAAGTGCATGAGATCGATATTTCGATGTGATTGTGCGGGTCGCCATTTTGCCATCCTCTCGATAAAAATTGTCAAGATATGTCTAATGACCTTAGAGATACCAAATAGGGGTCATCTCAGTGGTCCGACAGTCAATAGTCCGACAGTCATTAGTCCGACGGTCAATAGTCCGACAGTCATTAGTCCGACAGTCATTAGTCTGACGGTCAATAGTCCGACATTATACAAAACTATGAATTAAATGAAAGTTTAAGATAATATTCACTTTACTCTATTTCCAAAATAAGGAAATCCAAGATAGCAGCTTGCTAAAGAACATAAATGTAGAAGAGAGGATAACAGGAAGCATCTTCAATGGCTGAAAATTACAATCACATGCCATAATCTGCCGGGGAACTACAGAGGAAAAACACAAACAAGACAAAAGACAAACAACGATAGAAACTCGGGACAGCAAGAATAGATACCAGCACTAGCAAAAGCCAGCGGTAGGGTTTAACCGATTTATGGGTACCCAAACCTCCCGTCTATCTGTCCCGTTTCCCAATAGCATTATTAACATAGGAATAAAACACAATACCGGCAGACTACTAATTCCATGACCACATTCTTGAAGGAGAGAAAATGACAATACGTAATTTTGATAGATTGGTCAACGGGTGCTCGCCGCTAAACTGTCGGCTAGCTCAAGAAGGCTTGTCTACTGGTAAAACAGTGTCACACTACGGAAGAAAAATCGACCTCAAAACTTCCTAAAGGGTTTGGTCAAGAATCATCATATATTTCGGTAGACATCGGCAGTATCAGTGAGAGGCCAGTATGTGAAGGCAGGAATGAATATCATTATGATGGTTAACGGTAAAAAATTAGGCGAAATGACGTTAACGGTAAACTTTAGGCATTCACGATAAATTTGCCAGATATTTCTACAAAAATGTGTCTTGACGATTGACGATATATTTTTTCTCCAAATAACGATAACGGTACGGAATTCAAGTAATTTCACGAATCACGATAATATATTTTTGACGATAAATGACAAAATTTTGACCATTTGACGTTAATGATAGCTGAAAATGGGCGTTTGACGGTTAACGATAAAGGGCATTCATACCCTCGTATGTGTGTAAAATTTTCAGATCACTAGATCTCAAAGCCAATTTTATGGATGCAATCAGAGCATCCTGTCGATATCCCTTAATTACGTACAATCGTAGCTACTCGGCCATTTCCGCTACACTAAAAAATAACCTCGTATGCACATAGAAGAAATCCTTCTTAAATCTTAAAGACCATTTAATCAGTTGTCCCAGCTTGGATTTAATCAAATTATGTGGAAGGGTTGTATAAAGTATGGACAAATCACAACTGTCAACGGATGAAACTGGTCTTTGAATAGAATGTAGTTTATCTAAAACTTCAAAAGAATTTTTCACAACCCAAAAGTAATTTACACCAGAGTTTTGATTAGTTTTTTTTTCACAGTATTTAATAACCAACTCATTTATACAAAAATGTGTACTAGTACTAAATGGACGGATAAATTTTAGTGGTAGACTAGAAGCCGAAATAAAACAATGCTTGAAAGGATTTTTGTGAAGCTTAGGAACCATATACATACATGTAGTAGGCAGGGTGTTATCTTAAGGTTGAACTTTAAACATCTCTGTATCCTTATAATGTTGTTTGGTTAACGTTTTTCCGTCCCAATTAGCACATCTGAAAGTGTTTGACTTGTCCAATTCGTTTTGTTGGACGTCGATATAGTATTTCTTTCACACGATAGCAACATTGTTGGAAGCTTTGTCAACAGGTACAAACACATATTATTTTTACCAAGATCCTTCAATTTTGACTTGATCCCATTTACAGACAGTTTAGGATGTGACTCATTATAGAAATCTATTCTGTTAGTGACCTTAGCATGTTATTTTACGAAAGGATATGGAGTAAATGCACATGAGACCATAACACTTATGTTAACTTCAACTGCGATAATTTTAATGAGCTGTATGGCCATTTCGGAAATTTATTCCTCATCAGCAGCACTAGAACCCAAACAAAGGAAATCCATAATTTAAGTAAATGTTTAAAATGCATAAAACCAAACGAAATCCGAATAATCAGTAATATCAAATATAGTTAAGGGCAAAAACTACGATGGAGGTAGTTAAGCCTTCGGTTATAGAATTTACATAAATTTAGATATATATAGTAATTGAACAAAGTGTACACAGGAGATATTATCTCATGTACAAGTACACCATATCTAAGAAAAATAAAGAGCATGCATCCCTACCACGGGGAATTGTTTTACCAACTCCACACTGCAATAAAAGACAAACTCCTGTATTAAATATTTTACGAAAGGATATGGAGTAAATGAACATGAGACCATAACACTTATGTTAACTTCAACTGCAATAATTTTAATGAGCTGTATTGCCATTTCGGAAATTTATTCCTCATCAGCAGCACTAGAACCCAAACAAAGGAAATCCATAATTTAAATAAATGTTTAAAATGCATAAAACCAAACGAAATCCGAATAATCAGTAATATCAAATATAGTTAAGGACAAAAACTACGATGGAGGTAGTTAAGTCTGCACTTTTATTAATATTATGGAAAATTGTTCTTCTGATATTGCAGAAATGAAAAGGGGAGACCCCAGTATCTAAAGTGTTGGTCTTTGGGCCTTTGTAGTTTTTAATATATATAAATTATATTTTTGAATAATTAATTAAATTTTGCCAATTGAAAGGAGGTCTTCAATTTGATGGGATATCGTCGATAATATTTACGACTATTTTTAAAAATTCACATATTTTTATTCTATAAATGAAAGCAGGGATATATTGGAATGAATCACGTAATTCAACAAATCATGTGATGGCGAAATATATGCCTCAGTATTATTCTCAAATAGTTCAAATGCGCATGATTGAAATAAATATTCAGAAATCCTGACCTAGAAATCTATTTGAACCAGGAGAAATTTTATTGTAGCGTATGTAATGACAGCTTCGTAAAAAATCTCTTTTATTGATGGTCTTATATCGGGTTTTTCAAACTATCTTTGACTTTCGGAATTCTCTTATTCTATCCACCATGATACATTAGAAAAGTTGGCTCACTTACCCGAACTTTCCCTTCCAAAATATAATTTCATATATAAATATAGAATTTCGACAAAATTTGATGAATTGATGAAATTCTTGATAATCCTTTATTGAATTTGAAATTCTATTGTCTTAATGCAAATTTAAAAAAAGCATAGAGAACTTCGATTTTCCTCCAAAATTATCCTGCCCTTATATCTCAATATTTTTTGCTTAAATTCATAATCGATGTTCTAATGAAGTAAATTAAATAAGAATATTAATTCAAAACCTATGTATCATAAATTTTTCAACACAATAGATAGCATTAACAAACGAACATATTTGCAATATGCAATCACTCGTCCATTCTTCAATATGTCATCGTCCGTCTGTCCGTTATAGAATTTTGTAAGAGCCACTTTTTGGCTCACCTAGCCTAAAAGTCATGTGAGCTTTTGCCATCAATTTGCGTTCATCGTCCGTCGTCCGTCCACCAACAATTTCAAAAATCTCCTCCTAAAGCCGCTGAGCCAATTGTAACCAAACATAGCGTGAACCAGTGAACCATTACCAGGACATTCACTTTCAAGTTTAATATTTTTCGGTCCGTAGACCAATCAACATGGCTGTTGTTACTTAATATATAACATAGGGGGTATTTTTTTTTTTTTGGAGTTGCAAACATGTTCAGCATACCAAGAGTTTCAATTCTGGAAATTTCGAAGAAAATCTAAATGTCCATATAGGAGTTATAGCCTTTTTGTCAAATTTTCGTTATATACACTTTGTCTTGTATTTCAAAAACTATTTGACATTTAGGTTAAGTTTGAACAGCAAAAGTGTCCAGCTTATCAAGAAAAACAATATTTTTCGTATATATCTTCACCAGGTTCCCATCTCATCCAAGATGGCCGCCACCTTGGAAAATAGTTTAACGTATTGCAAACTGTTGTAAATTGGAACTTCTTGAAAACTGTTTCATGCATCAATTTGATATTAACTAGGCATGGTAACATGGTGACCAATCATCTACCAAGTTTTGCATATCTGTACCGATGCAAATATAAAATAGCTGCCACAAGGGATAGCTTAACATAGGACAATGTTGTAAATTGTTGCTTGAAAACTGTTTCATACATCACGTTGATATTAACTAGGTATGTCAAAATGATGGTCATTAAAGAAATGTATGATTTTAATACCCAACGTAGATCCAGGATGGGTGTAACTTGAGATCATAGTTCAATAGTGGGCCCTATGGGAAAATGTACATTGCTATTTCTTGAAACCCGTCTCGCATATCAAGTAACTAAATACCGAAGTTACTGTGAATTTTTAATTCTGCATATGCGCATTTCGACAACATATGTCTCTTCAGTGCAGATAAAATCTAAACGTTTGGAGGACCATTAACTCAAAGATATGTAAAAACTGACAGAGGACAAATAACCAATATGATCTAAATATAAAGTCAAAATCAGCTAAGGACAGAGCTTTGCATGAGGGAGATACTCCTTAGTTTTCAACAAAATTTACAAAAATTTAGATATTGTAAGGTTCAAAATATAATCGGCTTTCGGGTCAGCACCGAAGTACTGACTACTGGGCTGGTGAATACCCTCGAGGGGTAGTGGCATCGACCCAGTGGTAACAAATAACTAAATACCGAAGTTACTGTGAATTGAATTTCTGCATATGCGCATTTCGACAACTTATGTCTCTTCAGTGCAGATAAAGTTGATATTTACTGGGTATTTTAACATGACAGCAATCTACCAGATGACTGACTTAACAACCAAATGACTGTCGCCTAAGATTAATCATAAAAGCTATGTGAATTCTTATTCAATCAGTGTACACTAGGGTAGCTTTACAGGCTCACATGAGAGTCCTAGTTTATATCTTCGATCCGACTACAAAAAGCTTTATAGGCTTATTTTTATCACAATGCCTAGTTGTGCAATTATCGACCCGTTGTCAGAGATTTATGATATTTTTCACTTATAATTTTGTAAAATTAGTTTGTCGGCTCCACAACTATGTCTTTTATCTGTTTACATCCAGAATTCACACAGTTATTGATCACGTTCTTTAGATGTGCATATCGATATGCCAGAGTTTTATAGAGCTATACCCTTTATGAAACTATATTCTCCTGCATCTTATTCCAAAATTGATAATGATCCGTCCACTAAAACCAAAGTTATGCTGTTCATAGACGCCAACGACACCGGCAACCATGCCATAAAGCGACCGCCAAATTTTGCAGCTGCATAAAAATTACTTTGAAACATTCTAAGGCAGTCACTACTGTCGGACTAATGACCGTCGGACTAATGACTGTCGGATTAATGACCGTCGGACTAATGACTGTCGGACTAATGACTGTCCGACCACTGACGTGATCCCACCAAATAACCGTGACCTACCGTTGCCATCATGTACATTCTTTATCAATGTGAAGCAGACGGTTTTCTAACGAAATGATTGTATGACAAAAGCGTATTATATATTTTTCCTGGTTTTGTTTTGATATTTTGATCACATCTAGGTACAAAACCAACATTTTATTTTAAAAAATTGTCTGAAAATATCAAAGAGGGTACAATGCGAAATTCTGACCATAGATATATAATAAATCTATGTTCTGACGAGCAGACTGCTCTACAAATAATTGAAATAATATTAGCTGGGATAATTAGACACTCCGACAGGTAAATTTTTGACAAATTGTAGTCCAACAAAACAACAAACCTGTCCCCCTGTTTATTACCCCCAATTAACAAGCATGTACTTACCTGTGGCCATGGCAGGAAGTATTAGCGTGGTTTGATACTTTGGTCCCTCTCTCTCATCCAAACACTAATTCACAAAAATTGCATACAGTCGGATAAATTCCGATTCATAAGCGAAAGAAATATATGATGTTTATCCATCACACAATGTTACCTAACCTCGGAGGCATGTAATAAAAAAAATGGAAGAATGTGTCCATGGGACACGGATGCCCCCGCCTCCTTGCAATCGAAACCCATAAATTATTAAAGGCATAACTATATACAATATATATTTATCAAATATTATTAGAAAGGATCTTTCTCCTGTGATAAATAGGCACTGGAACTGGTTTGGTTTTGATATAATGTGTAGTTCCAACAAATAATCTGAGAAACAGTCTTATATGTAATACTAATCTATTTTTAGCAACTGTGACCTTGACCTTGGTGGTATCAACGCTAAAATCTATGGGATTATGTCTATTGTGATAAGTAAGCAAGTGACCAAGTTTGGTTTTGATCCGATGTAGTATACTCAAGTTATCATCCGGAAACCAAAATTTTATTGAAATTTTAGTCTGTTTTTAGCAACTGACCTTAACCTTGGGGGTACCAACTGGGAAATCGATAGGGTTCTGTCTTCGGTGATAAGTAAGCATGTCACCAAGTTTGGTTTTGATCCTATGTAGTATACTCAAGTTATCATCCGGAAACCAAAATTTTATTGAAATTTTAGTCTATTTTTAGCAACTGTGACCTTGACCTTGGGGGTACCAACTGGGAAATCGATAGGGTTCTGTCTTCAGTGATAAGTAAGCATGTGACCAAGTTTGGTTTTGATCCTATGTAGTATACTCAAGTTATCATCCAGAAACCAAAATTTAATTGAAATTTTAGTCTATTTTTAGCAACTGTGACCTTGACCTTTGGGGTACCAACCTGGAAATCGATAGGGTTCTGTCTTGGGTGATAAGCAAGTATGTGACCAAGTTTGGTTTTGATCCTATGTAGTATACTCAAGTTATCATCTGGAAACCAAAATTTCATTGAAATTTTAGTCTATTTTTTGCAACTGTGACCTTGACCTTGGGGGTACCAGCCTGGAAATCAATAGGGTTCTGTCTTGGGTGATAAGTAAGCATGAGACCAAGTTTGGTTTTGATCCAATGCAGGATACTCAAGTTATCATCCAGAAACCAAAATTTTATTGAAATTTTAGTCTATTTTTAGCAACTGTGACCTTGACCTTTGGGGTACCAACCTGGAAATCGATAGGGTTCTGTCTTGGATGATAAGTAAGCATGTGACCAAGTTTGGGTTTGATCCAATGCAGGATACTCAAGTTATCATCCGGAAACCAAAAAGATGGACGTACGGACGTACGTACGTACGGACGGACGTACGGATCAGGGTAAACCTTAATGCCCCCGACCGCCTAGCGGCGGGGGCATAAAAACATCTCTAGTTTCGAATCCCAAAAGGAAATAGATGTACTAAGGAAATGAACAAACTTTGCCAATTGACCCATTTCGAGTTTCCAGAGTTACCTCCCGTGATTAGAAATAAGCAGCTATCGAATAGAATATAACGGGAGAGTTGCAGAAAAAATGCTATAACTTCGGTTTGGAGAAAGTCTGGGTCAAATCACTTAGGTATGATGTTGATACAACCACAGGGTACAATCCAACATACTTTTCATGAGGCTCACCTTTACTGGTAAGCTATTACAGGTAAATGTTAACTGCATTTGGAGATAACAGGATGTGACGGTGACTTAATCAACATCTGTACGAGAGCCACAACAATAGTTGATAAATAGTCAAGGTTAATATTATACAAACTTATAATACATTAGAATGTCAAACAAGTTTGTTTGTTTTTTTTTTCAATCTAACAGAATATCATGTATAGGT
>MJUU01036311.1:0-14076 GCA_002080025.1 Modiolus philippinarum | reverse complement strand
TTCACTTTCTAACATTCTCCATCGGGATAAGTTGAAGCATACTCCTTTATTTGTTGGGTAAGTACCTGTGTCAAATCTGTTAAATTGGCGAATGTGAATTTGTAATTCTCCGTTGTATTTCTTGGCAACTACATAGATTTCGTCTCCGATATGTAGCATACATCTAATATCATTTTCATTGCATTTTTCAATCTCTGTTATCTCTAATTTGTCTTCTTCAGAAGTAACTTCTTCATCGACTGTTACTGACCTGAATGTTTTCGACTCATTCTGAAAACCATCCATTTCACCTTCTCTTTTCAAAGACATTATATCGATCGTATTTGGATAGATATGTACGATGCTTACAGTGTATTTGCTTTTTTAGTCTTGGGCTAGATAATGATATGCACATCTTAATCATTTGAAGTGTTATTCATTGTGACAGTTATATTATCCATTAAAAAAAGGTGCATTTTTTACATTTTTACTTGACATTGATTTATAGGAGTTATGGGGTTTTATTGCGGTATTAACTTTTCTGTTCTTTGATCTGTTCATCATTTTTGAAATAATTATTACAGATGACATGACAGGTGATGGATTTATTAACATAATAAGGGAATTTTTTGACTGACGTCATGATTTTCTCAGCCAATCAGATGGCTTAGGTGTTAGATGGGGACTATATGTGTGACGTCATGAGGTCACGTGATTTTATTAGCCAATCAGACTGCGTTTCTCAACGGACCTATATCTACTGACAACCCTGCATCGGTAAAAAAAGAGAAGATACATGGATGTTGCGTTGCTCCACATTTAGTTAAGAATTTCACTAAACCAAGTGCTATTTACCATCTTGATCTTACTATGAAGTATTAGCATAGCTCATTGTAGAAGGCCTCATGGTGACTTCAAGATGAAGCACAACAATTAAAGCGTTGTTGCATTGCTTGGTTTAATCGTGTATTTGTAGAGACTTTGTCTCGTGTGCATCCACACCATATCCTTGAAGGGTTAATTTAAGAAGTTTATCTCTCCTGTAGTGTGAAATCCGTAAAAGATTTTCCGTGCAAAAAAGAAAAGGAATAGGAAAATATGAAAATTTGAATGACCTGAAGTCGATTAGTACCAAATACACTTGGATATAATTCAGATATGGAATAAAAAATATCAAAAACCTGAAAGGAAAATGAATGGAAAAATATGAAAATTTGAATGACGCGAAGTCGATTTGCATCATATACACTTGGAGATAATGTCAGACGTCGAATACATGTAGTCCAAATGCAATCTTAATTTCCTGATTCGTTAATCAGAGTCAAGTTGTTTTCATCTTCGTTTTTTTCCCTTTTCATTGTAAAAAAAATGTTATAAGTTTAAGTCTAGCACTATATGAATATCAAAATAAAAAGAAAAAGAGGAAATGTAATTTACTTTTGGCATTCATATTTTCTTTTTCGATATCCCTATATTTCCTTTTTAATATTCAATTTTGTTTTTCGTTATTCGAAGTCTGACATTATCTCCAAGTGTATGTGATACTGATTAACTTCGAGTCATTCAAATTTGCATATTTTTTTAATTCATTTTCCTTTTCGATATTCAATTCTACTTTTCGTTATTCGACGTCTAGCATTATATCTAAGTCTATATGGTGCCAATCGACTTTGGATCAATCAAATATTCATATTTCCCCATTCATTTTCCTTTCCCATATTCTATTTTGCTTTCGCTACTCGAAGTCTGACATTTTATCAAAGTGCTTATTGGACCAATCGACTTCGGATTATCCTAATTAAAATATTTTCAATTTCATTCTTTGTTTCGATATTTGATTTTAATTTACTTTCTTCAAAGTCTAACATTAAACCCATGGGTATATGATACCAATGTACTTCGGGTCCTTCAAATTTTCATATTTTTCCATTCATTATCCTTTTCGATATTTGATTCTGTTTTGTAACTGTTGAGGCAGATAGTCGTGTGTGATCATATCATTAATATCGTTTATATGTTTTGCCTTTTGCCTGCTTGTTGTATTTTGCAGAAGGGAAAACAGTAAAGCATGAAACGTGCAAATTGCGTGTCACTTGGTAGTGTCGAGATCTTGTGGCGGAAACGTTTTATTATGTGGCTGCAACAGAGATGCAACACAAAAGTCTGTTGATCATCATTCCTTTCTTGGCTGTCAAAAATGACAACATAGAGTTTAAATATTGTTTGATGCTCTGACCACAAAATTCTGTCATGAAAAATCACTATCTATTGAAACAGGAATAATAGGTTTCCAATTACAACTGATGTTGCATGTAATAGTGAAACAGATGTATAGCCATTGATTACTATTTCTGCCACTAGTAATGCAGGTTCTCCTTTTAACGGACTTCCGACACAAGCAGTATAAAAACGGTTTCTTAGACTGACATGTTATTTTCCTTTCAACCTTCTCTGTCGCATCTATGTGAAGCATAGACTCCTTTTTTAAGGGAGACGGCATAAACCAAAATTGATCATCTGTAAATGCAAACATACTTTTGTCTATTTCAACAAAGGCTTTTTTTGTTTTTGTTTTTTGTTTTTTGTTTTGTTTTTTTATGTTGTAAGGAGAGCATCAGCTATATCTTCATTTGCATACTTCTCCTGTTGTCTCACCTTGTACAAAACTTCGTTTAAAAGATATTTGGTCAGTCATTCTGTTAATTTTCCATTGGCGATAACTTTTTGTAGCATATCAGCCATTGAAGTATAATGTGCATTACTGACACTTTCAACAATAACAATGAGAAGATAACAGGAAATACCTACAATGGCCAACATGCACATGAAAAATACCAGTAAAAGGACAAACGTAGACCACGATAGGAACGCTGGTAATCCAGACTTTGTACCTTGACTGGAATGGGGTAGCAAAAGGGTTCAACCAGTTTATGGTTACCCAAACCTTTCCTTAATCTCTCCCGTTTCCTACCGGTATAAAAAACATACAAATAAAACCCAATACATGTGGACTCTTTTCTCCCTTGATCAGTAAGTTCCCGTTTCTTGATGTTTACTTCAATGTTTGTGCACTTTCCTTTGAATTATCTTTAACCTTGATAAATTCTCTATTCCCAAATAATACCCAAATGAACTCAGTCTTATATACCCAATTTAAATTGAAATTAAAGAAACCACTGATACACCACCATCATTATCATACGTGGACCTATACCTGAAAACTCTGGACATCTGAAAACAAAACTTTACGAAAAGGGTGATGATTTCGACCCTTTAATAGTGAATTTCCTGTTTATGAACAGTAATATTCACCTTCACTGGCATATGTAGAAAAGAGAAGGGAAACGGGGAATGTGTCAAAGAGACAACGAATCATCGGGGAGTAATAACAACTCAAAGCCACCATAAGATCTTCAATGAACGGTAGTCTACATTTCATAACTCATTCGCTATTGCCTCGCCTGTAGTTTGTACAGCAATTTTGTCAACAGGGCAAAATTACTGTCTCTATACATCAAGGTATGTTTAGTTACTGCTGCAATTGTCACTTCAGAAGTTTTTCGGTCATTACCAAGTTTCTATTTCACAGATGAAAAAAGATATCTTTGGGTAGATCCAGAGTTTACTACCGGACTGACAAACACCGACTGTGACAATACAGGACTTTTCACTGGCAATGTAATGGGTGCCATGCGTGGAGCAGATCATTTTTATCGGAGCCTGATGATACCTCAAGTTTTTGTATGGGCTTTAGTTTTGTGACGTTCTTGTTCATCTTTGTTAATTTGCTTTGTCGTTTTCATGCTGTCTCAATTTGTGTTTGATATGAATTGCCGTGATTTTGAATTTATCTTTTCGGAATTTTCCTTTCCTCATTTTCTTTTGGGATTCTTTGGCCGATGTGTCTTTTTTGCCCCCGCCTCACCGCGACGGTGGGACCTAGTAATGGTCTGCGTCCATGTGTCCGTCTGTCCGTCCGTTCGTCCATCCGTCCGTCTGTCACAGTTTTCCTCAGAAACCGCTAGTCTGAATTCATTCAAATTTTACAGGATTGTTAGTCACCATTAGTACTAGATCATATCGCATCGCCATTTTGATTCGTTAAATTTTGTGGGTGTTATGGGACTTTTATTATTTCCACATTGTTATACAATGGGAAATCTTGTGGACGCAACTCCTCAGAAACCGCTTGTCAGAATTCTTTTACAGGATTGATATTCACCATATGTACTAGATCATATCGCGTCGCCATTTTGATTCAACAAATATTGTAGGAGTTTCAGGACTTTAAAAATTGAACAATGTTATACAATGACAGATCTTGTGGACGCAACTCCTCAGAAACCACTACTTAGATTTCCTTCAAATTTTCGAGGATTGTTAGTCACCATATCTACTAGATCATAGCGGTTTACTTGAGCAATATCGGACTGAAACTTTTTGGATAATGAACATTTAACATGTTTGAAATTCAAAGCAGGATATTAAGCACGAAATCTCATGTTTGGTATTTTTAATAACGAAAATAGCAACAAGTTTTAATGTTCAAATATAAATGTTCCTTTTCTTTCTAAAACATGTACTATATGTCACATTAGCTTAACTATGAAAAGGAAAAGAAATGGGGTAAATGTCAAGGAGACAACATCCCATATCCAGGTTAAAACGACCCAAAACAAAGCATCTGTACATCAAAACACTTTTTTGGGGCGTCTTAAACTAAAAAATAAGATGTAATGAGAAGTCATAATTTTGAAAAGGGAGATAATAAAATCAAGGAAGGTAATCAGCTTATTCACTATTTCTTTTGCAAAGTTCTAAAAGCTTCATAGAATGATGGAGTTAAAAAGAAATTAGAATTAAATATTCTAATTTTGATATATTTTCGAAAACTCTCAAAGACTTATTACTTTTGAGGATTCTACTTACCAACAATACACACCTTTCAGTGATAGCTGTTTTCTTTTCAAACATGTTTTGATTTCAGCAATATGTATTACTTAAATTATAAGGGGAACCCCAAGTGGGTTGTAATGGATAGTGGAGCTTTCGGTTGCCACGGAGACAAAACCAGAAAACTGAAAATTAAGAAAAAAGCATTCTGCTAGATATTTTTTTTCCTATATGAACTTGATTATAAGCCTACCAATTTTTTTTTTGTAAGGGGGACTTGGAATGTATGTATTACTTTAAATGATAAGGGGAACGCTATCAATTTTTTTCTTGTGGAATAGTGGTCTGAAATGGGTTGTAATGGTTACTGGAGCCTACGAGTGCCATAGAAATCAACTCAGAAGAATGAAATTTTAGAAAAAATATTCTTAATCATGTTATGTTTTGATTTCAGCAATATATATTACCTAAAGTACAAGGGAAATATCCCTATCAAAATGTTTTTTTTCTGTATAGTATTAATGAGAAACATCGATCAGTTATCTCCTTGAGCTTTATGTACCATGGAAACCAAACAAGAAATCTGAAATTTTTGAAAAATGTATTCTTTATATTTCTTTTGCGATTTCAGCAATATATATATTAACTAGATTATAAGGGGAACCCCTGTCCAATTTGTTTTGAAAGGGGACTCAAAATGTTTGATTTAGGCAATATATATATTACCTTAACTATAAGGGCAACCCCTGTCCAAATTGTTTGGAATGGTGGTCTGAAATGGGTTGTAATTGGAAGTGGATTTTTCATTTGCCATGGAAACCAAACCAAGAAACTGAATTTTTAGAATAAAAGTATTCTGCTAGATATTTTTTTTCAATGATAATAACTAGATTATAACGGGAACTCCTGTCCATTTTTTTTTTGCATGGGGACTTGGAATGTTTGATTTCGGCAATATGTATGACTTAACTTATAAGGGGAACCTCTTCCCAATTTTTTTTTGGAAGTGGTCTGAAATGGGTTGTAATGGATAGTACATCTTTAGGTTACCATAGAAACCAAACAGGAAATCTGATATTTTAGAAAAAAGTATTCGGCTTTATATTTTTTACGATTTCAGCAATATGTATTAACTACATTACAAGGGGAACCCCTGCTCAAATTTGTTTTTAATTGTAGTCTGATATGGGTTTTTAAGTTTCTCATGCGGCGGAGGACATTATTAGGGCTACGCGTAGCAATCTTGTTTGTTTTAATGTATAATAAAGTGTTATACTTTTGAATGAGCGGAATATGCTTTCATTTCGAAGTAAAGCATATTTTTTTCTTGACTTTTCTTTTTTTTTACTCTAATGTACTGAAATCCAAGTTAACACGATTTAATTTAACTTTTTGAATTCCCTACTGAATATTTCTGTTGACTTAGAGAAGGTCTTTTACTATCTTCATGAGGTTTTATCCCACTCCATGTTTCTTTTACTATTTTTAAAGGAGAAATAACTTTCAATTGGCATTCAATTATTATCTATCTTTCGTCATCTCCAGATGTCTCAATGTCCCCCTTTTCCTCTTCATCAAATATTTTATCGTCTTTTTATAAAAAAAAATCGTGTAATTTGGAGGGTAATTTAACTGTTTAGCTTGTTTTTGATATTGGGTTAAAGTAATTTTTCCGATCAGAGGGGTTTCTTCATTAGTTTCCTCTTTAGCTATAGAGTCACTGTCAGATTCTTTATTTCTTCCGTCACTGTTTCTATTACTCTTTCAAAGTGTCTGGAAACGAATTCAACTGCAGATGCATGTTGTTGATTCGGTTTGGACATTATATCAATGTTCCTTATTTTGCTACCAACTTTAACGGAGAAAACATTTGTGGTTTCAGTTGACGTCTGTCTTTCCTCCTGACTGGAAATATTTGTATTCTCCAAAATATCAAAAATTCGTCTTAGTTGTATCTTTGAGATTAACATTTTTATCATCAGAATTTGTTAGGTCACAAAATGTTGTCTATTTTGTTTTTTTTCAGAGTCATAAATGAACTTTTGGCTTGGATTGCATTGTCTCCGTTATATTCTTCCCGAGTTACTGTTGGCTAAATATAGGTCATTTCAGCCCCGAAAGCCAAAGGCTCGAGGGCTGATACCAAGAACGAGGGCTGAAAAAGCGTATGATATGAAAATGCCATGTAATGATCTGTTTATCATAAACTAGAAATATATCAAATGACATCATCATTTCCAATTCAAGTTTATATAAATTAGGCATTTTTGGTTATATGTCATTTATTTTTCTCCTTGGTTACCATGGACCAATTTCCCGTTACTGCTTCTGAATTAATTGCACCATTAACCTGGAGTCAATTGGCGTAAAATGCATCACTGAACATTGTGACGTCAAAATTCTTTTCTTGTGACGTCATCCCAGTAAAATGCGGAAATTGGAAACTCGTAGAAGCACTGGTTTCCGGAAATTACCGAAGAAAGGTGTAATAAACCTTCCGAACATTGACGAAGAGGCATGTTATGAATACCGGAAGTACTTTTATCAGCTCGCTTTCCTATTCATTAATATAATTCCTTGGAAAATTGAAGCTTTATTCAGATGTAAAATTATGGCTTTATTTTCAGTAAGTATATGATAATCTTCATCTTCTTCCTAGCTTTCCTGATATTCTGTTCAATAAAGATTTTATCTGCAGATATTTGACTGGTTGCAGACATTTAATCAATATTTTCTTTATTCGTTCTATTTTCGCATTGTTTTCTGTTATCTTGATTCGGGTCTTTGGGGTTACAGATATTCTCCGTATTACCATACAGAAAGCTAATAATTTCATTATCGGATTCCAGTTATTCTGTAGACCTATCAGATGACTTATTTATGTTTTATCTACACTGATTAGACATAAGTTTTCGAAATGCGCATATGCAGAAAATAGATTAACAGTACTTCGGTATTTTGTTAGATTTTGTATAGTATCCTCATATTCCATAGCAATAGTAGATGGAAGTGTTTTGCTAATCTAAAATAGAATTTGGTATTCACGGGAACTTATTTTTGTTGTTCGTTTTCTCCGTCCTTTCCTTTTAATGTCCATGTTTCCTGAAATTTACTTTGCAACTTATACGAAACTGATTTTGAATATTTCAACAATTGTATTTAATTAAGCAATAATGTTTTTCAGACCTAGAAGAAATATAAGTTTAGAAAAAAGATAATTCGAATATTTTATGGAAATGTGAGGTTTTTATTACTTTTTGCTTATGTTTTTTAAGGGGGTAGACCTGGGGTAGGAGGAGATAACTCTGTTTTTCACTTTTTTAATACTTACGCAAACAGATAGAATCATTACAATAGGTATTATCAAAATTTTAAAATTGTAAAAAAATTTAGCTTACAGCAAATAAATTTTAATTTTGTCTTGAAAACAAAACCCAACATCCAGTTATTAATAATGAGTGCATTTTACTCTACATTTTTGCAATGCTGTCCAAAGATAATGAAAATATGTAAAAGTCGGATTTCTTCCAAGGGAGGTAATTTATAGCACAGATTCTGCAATTTTAATGATTTTTACCCACTTTATTCTAAATTTAGAAAAAATGGGACGGTAGAATTTTCAAAAATTTTAATATATCTTACATATACTAGTTTTCTTTCTATTCTCAGTTTTTGGTGAAAATTAAACGACAGAAATTTTTACAAGAGGTGTTTAATAGTGATCAAAATAGAGTGAAAATGTCAGCCTGTATTATTCAGAACACCAATGTATTTCAGTTCAAACTAGTTAAATTTACTATCATTATTCATGCTTACTTTCACACATGTCTAAACTACAGAATTTTGCATTTGAAATAATTTTAAATCAAATGCAAATTTAATTAGAGCCAATTTTATACACCACAATCAAGTCCTGAACGGACCAAATAATATGAGGAAAACTGGTATCTTTGATGACCATTAGACATGAAACGGGACGGTAGAAATTGTTGAAAATTGCTGAAAGTTGACATGAACATGTGTAGTTTTAATACTGAAAATATTAAGAAAATTAAACGAGTGGAAAATTTTAGGCTTCCCCAGGTCTACCCCCTTAAACGTTATGTTAGTATCAAGTATTCATTGTACAAACATTTGCAAATTGTTTACTTGCTTTTCAAACGTAAAACTCCAAGGAGCCTGTGATGGCTCCTTTGTAGGCATTTGACAATAACAAATAGTCATTAAATTCATCAGATTTAACTATTATCTTATAGACCAAGAAGTTCCAATAAGCAACATTGTCCAACTAACCTCAACCTAGCCACCCATTGGGTTGGCAGGTGGTGTCAGCAAATACAACTCTGAAAGTTACCCATTTAGTGGTCATTTCATTTAAGTTTTGTCCAACTGAGCCTAGTTCTATACGGGAATATTGTTTAATGAATTTCCCTAATAAGCTCCCTTACCTAATCTAATTTATGCTGAGGTAGTCCTTTGGTTGGCAAATTCGGTCAATAAGGAAAAGGAAAATGAATGGGAAAATATGACAATTTGATTGACCTGAAGTCGATTGGGAATCATATTCACTTTGATACAATGTCCGACTTCGAATAACGGAAAACAAAATCGAATATGGAAAAGTGAAATAAATGGGAAAATATGGAAATATGAATTACCCGAAGTTTATTGGTAACCATATACACTTCTATATAAAGTCATACTTCGATTAACGAAAAAAATCGAATATCGAAAAGGAAGATACGAAAATAAAAAAATGCACGTAACAAAAAGTCAGCTTGATTCCATCGGTTTCGGAAAGTATTTTTAATTCATTGTCTGGCAAATTAATTCAGTTATGTGTAAGAAAAGTGCCAATATCATGTACATTGTTATATGTAATATCACATAATCTTTTCATGAAAGACGAGACATAGTGAAAATGAAAGTACTTCAAAAATACTTTTAATATCTACATATTCTTGATAAATTATTCCTCTAACATAGAAATGTGGTGCCCGGTTAACGTCGACATAACCTTAACAAAAACACTACTTAATGGCTTTATGTATTATTCATTTATTTTGATACGCAAATAGTGCTCTTATGCTTCTTTAAAAAGTTTCTAGTCCAACTGGTTAAGCATAATTTGTAAATTTAGCCAGCACTCAAAATAAGCTGAGTTCTCGGTAATAAGAATTGCCCGGTTCAGAGTTCGCGTATACGTGGTTAAGTCATGTTAAATAACATTAGTCCGGTTCTATAAAATGTCAACAAAAGCAGAAAATAAATAAATTCACAGCAACTTCGGTATTTAGTTATTTGGAAGACCATAAATTCAAAGATGCTGAAAAACTGATAGAAAACAGATATTCAATATGATCTAAATGTAAAGCCAAAATAAGCGAAGGACAGAGCTTTGCATGAGGGAGATACTCGACAAAATTAACAAAAATTCAGATATTTCATGGTTTCAAATAGAATCGGCTATCGGGTCAGCACCGAAGTACTGACTACTGGGCTGGTGAATACCGTCGGGGACTAACAGTCCACCAGCAGAGCCCAATGGTAACAAATAACTTAATACCCAAGTTGCTGTGAATTTATTTTCTGCATATGCACATTTCGACAACTTTTGTCTCTTCAGTGCAGATAAAATCTAAACGTTTGGAAGACCATAAACTCAAAGATGTTTAAAAACTGATAGAGAACAAATAACAAATATGATCTAAATGTAAAGCCAAAATCAGCTAAGGACAGAGCTTTGCTTGAGGGAAATACTCCTTAGTTATCAACAAAATTTACAAAAATTCAGATATTGCATGGTTTCAAATAGAATCGGCTTTTCAAATGATTAGATTTTATCTGCACTGAAGAGACATGCGCATATGCAGAAAATGGATTCACAGTGACCTCAGTATTTAGTTATTTGACTCCCATCGTTTCTTTAACAGGTAGAAATATTCGGGAAGTATGAAAAGGAAAGGAAATGGGGTATATGTCAAGGAGACGACATGCCATCTCCAGGTTAAAACGACCAAAAAGAAAGAATCTAGGGGTTTTAATTTATTGTACATCAAATTAATCAAGTAATGTATTTTACAAAACTTCGTGGAGTAAATGAACATGAGACCATAGCACATATGTTAACTGCAACTGCAATAATTTTAATGAGCTGTATGGTCATTACGGAAATTAAGTCCTCTTCAGCAGCACTACAACTCAAACAAAGGAAATCCATAATTTCAAAAAAAAAATGTTTCAAATGCATACACCAAACGAAATCCAAAAATTCAGTGAAATCAAATAGAGCTAAAGAAAAAACTACGATGTAGGGAGTTATACTTTAGGTTTTAAAATTGTGTAAGAAAATTGCCAATTTCATGTACATTGTTATATGTAAAATCGCATAATCTTTTCATGAAAGAAGAGACAAATTGAAGATGAACGTACTTCAAAAACATTTTTAATGGAAAAAAGAAGGGAAACGGGGAATGTGTCAAAGAGACAACGACCCAAAAGGGGAGTAATAACAACTCAAAGCCGCCATAAGATCTTCAATGAACAGTGAGAAAATTCCACATCCAACGGCAGCTCGGAGTTGGCCAGTCTACATATTCTCGATAAATTATTCCTCTTACATAGAAATGTGGTGTCCGGTTTACGTCTACATAACTTTTACAAAAACACTACCAAATGGTTTTATGTATTGCTAGTATTCATTTATTTATTTTATACGCAAATGGTATGCTTGTGCTTCTTAAGAAAAGTTTGTAGTTCAACTGGTCAAGCATAATTTGTAAATTTAGCCCGCACCCAAATTAAGCTGAGTTCTCGATAATAAGAATTGCCCGGTTCAGAGGTTTCGTATTTGTGGTTTAGTCCTGTTGAATAACGCTTAGTCCGGTTCTAAAAATGTCAACAAAACAAAGAATTAAGCAAACACATGCAATTAACAGGTAAATATTGCCCTTATTATATACGTTTATTTATCATTCATTTAGCTACCTCTTGATGAAAATTTGGTAACAAAATATGCAAAATGAGTATTTGCTAAAGCAGAAACGTATTCACTACATAAACCTTTTATTTCACCCTTTTTCTCGAAATGATACTTAGAAACTACATCTATAATAATCTAGAATTTTTAAATTTGGTAGCTCATTATGACGCAGAACACGAACAAAATGCATTTGCGAGAATTATATAATAATGTTGTGTTTTACATTGACTATGCGAAAATAGTAGCCAGGGTGATGGACAATAGTGCACGACCCGAAGGGGAGTGCACTATTGTCAATCACCCTACCCAGATAGCATGGACTCATCGGGCCAACATAGGCAAACCGTTGGCATGGTTGGCCACTGGTTGGTGTTGGCGTTCCAACATCGCGAGTAGTATAAGAGGTATTTAATCCCCCCCACAAAATCAACCCCCAGTCCCATATCTTGGGGTCGGGTTTTTATTTCCATAATATGGGGGTCGTAGCTAAAGTTTAGACCTCCCCCACTCCTTGGGTTTGGGGGTATTGTGAAGTTTAGGCCTTCCCACTCCTTGGGGTTGAGGTATTGTGAAGTGTAGTGGGACCAATTGATAGGGTCTGTGTTTTACGAGGGTTCGATATTTTAACATTACGATGTTTTCCAACCCGTCAACAGGACAAATGAAACGTGTTCTAAAACATCTGCTTACTGAAAGTATCCTATAGGAATGAAATGTTATGTTAAATTGATGATAACATAATAAAATACTATAAACATCACTTATTTAACGAGTCAATTGTCAAACGGAGAGGTGATGTTATTTTATATAGTTGTAATTAATTCATTGTCGCGTGCCGGAGATTTCAAGTGTGTTACGAAATTTGTTGTGACGTATTTGATGGGTCTTTGTTGAAAAAAAATAGTAAAACATGAGATCAGATAATTTTAGGGATATGCGAGTCTACTGTGAAATATATATGCTAAAAAATGTGATGTTTATAAAAAGGCTACAATCAGCTAATTTTTGGGACATGATGTTTTAAATCAAATTTACGATTGACAGTAAAAAAAACTAACTTTATACGAGCCGGTTGTGAAATATTTTTGAATATGAGCGAGTCAGCTAATTTTAGGGATATGCGAGTATATTGTGAAATATATTTTGCTAATAGATGATATAGCATTCTTGTGTCCACATAATTCCCTGTATTCATGGGGTATGAAAGTGACGGAGCATTGGTATAATAGAGTCGTTTTATTAAACCCCAAACTATTGAATATCTTTAGTACATTTCATACATGTAAAACCAAATCAGACGTGTTTTGAAAACGCGATGAAAAAATAAATCAACCCTATTATACGTTTCAGAAAGACAACTTTCTATCCTAAGTAATTTGTAACATCTTATCGAGATGAATTATTCATTTCATGCTTAATTGAATGTCTAAACATGGATTTTCTCATAAAATACGAATAAAAACAGTTTCTCATTGTCACTGTAAAATCTTTGTAAATATGAAAATATCAGTTCGTTTTGCAATATTTTGTCACAAAAGTGATATCAGCATAACAATCAACATTTCGTACGGAAAACACAAAAATTTACATAACTATTTTTCTGTTTATTGTGAAATATTTGATGTTTTTAAAACGTCTGCAAATTTCATTTCATTAGGCGATGTTTCGTTGCAAATAGCGATGTCAGCGTAAAATTGACCGATTGTAGTCGTTTTACTTTACCCCAAACTATTGAATATCAATGAAATATCTGTAAAACCAAATAAGGTACGTTTTAAAAGCTCAATTACTTTTGTTGTGAAATGCGCATTTTTTTCTGCTGACAAATGAGGAAAATAAAAGTTAGTTTTAACACAAAATGTGGCGGTCTAAATTTTCTTCATAAGCACCTGCCGTATTTTATGTAATATTTAATTCAAAGGTATGCTTTACGTCACAATGGACTGTCAACTTTTGATATGTGAAATAAACGAAAATGCATGGTTAACAAAGAATAGAAGGTGTCGCACCTGTGCATAAAATTTCGAGATGTTGTGAAATGAACGATTTTGATTGTCAAATTTATGCCAGGTAAACATCTTTACGGAAATACGGGTCTATCGATCATTTTCAGTTTGATGTAAAAGTGCTAAGTTTGCTGTATAACACAATTTTAATGATCGAATCATTAATTTAAAAAAAAGCTAGGTTTGCTTTAAAATGTCTTACGCAATATGTATGGT
>MJUU01036310.1:29416-39921 GCA_002080025.1 Modiolus philippinarum | reverse complement strand
AAACCAGTTGTTTTTTTGGAATTCTATTTAGCAACCACATCTTAATTTTGGCCAAATTACAATGAAAGTGAAGTGCGCAGACCAGACACTAGATTCCTCTTAACTTTTACAAATTGTTTTAGTATTTCTGTTTTTTTTATTCTTCAGTACAATGTACTTCGGCTTTTTGTGACTATCTGATTTTTAGCTCACCTGGCTATGCCAGGGTGAGCTTTTGCCATCACTTGGCGTCCGGCGTCCGTCCGTCCGTCCGGCGTAAACTTTTCATTCAAAGATCTTCTCCTCTTAATCCACCGCGCCAATTGGAACCAAATTTGGTCACAATAGTCCTTGGGTGGTCCCCTTTAAAAAAGGTATTCGGCAGGTCCGTACCTCATCCAAGATGGCCGCCAGCGGGGAACACAGTTTTAACATTGGACCCTATGGGTAAACATATTCAAAGATGATCTTCTTCTCAGAAACTACCAGTCCAATTATAACCAAACTTAGTCACAATGGTCCTTAGATGGTCCCTTCCAAAAAAGGTATCCAGCAGGTCTGTACCTAATCCAAGATGGCTGCCAGCGGGGAACATAGTTTTAACATTGAACCCTATGGGAAAGACATTCAAAGATTTTTTCTCAGTATGATGCATTTTGGGATGACATCAACAATGCATGCTTTGGATGCTGACTGTGAGCTTCATTTTATGCATGAGTGACTTGGTTAGAGTGGTTAAAGTCTAGTTCTGTTTACTTACATGTCCCACATCAACCATATTGGTATGTGTGATGCATTTTGGGATGACAACATCAAGGCATGCTTCCGATGCTGACTGTGACCTACATTTTATGCATAAGCAACTTTGTTAGGTAGAATGGTTTAAGTCCATTCCTGGTTACTGACATGTTCACTATCAACCATATTGGTATGTATGATGCAATTGTATGACAACAACAATGCATGCTTATATTTTATGCATGACGACTTTGTAAGGTAGAATGGTTAAGGTCTGTTTGTTCTTCCTGACATGTCCCACATCAACTATATTGGTATGTGTGATGCATTTTTGGATGGTAGTCTTTGACCTACATTTTACGCATGAATGAATCTGTTAAAAAGAATGATTCCAGTTTACTGACATGTTTAACGTGACAATGCTGTGCAACAATGTTAGCTTATCAGGCTGTGGCTGCATTCTATGTTTTTAGCTCACCTCACTAAGTGAGGGGGGGGGCTTATGTGATACCAAGAGCTTCGGCGTCCGCATCCACGTCCGGTTAGGTAGAATGGTTAAAGTCCATTCCTGCTTACTGACATGTCCCACATCAACCATATTGGTATGTAGGATGCATTTTGGGATGAAAACAACAATGCATGCTTCTGATGCTGACTCTGACCTATATTTTATGCATGAGTGACTTGGTTAGGTAGAATGGTTAAAGTCCATTCCTGCTTTCTGACATGTCCCATATCAACCGTATTGGTATGTATGATGCATTTGGGGATGACAACAACAATACATGCTTAGGATGCTGACTGTGACCTACATTTTATGCATGAATGAATCCATTAAAAAGAATATTTTTATAGTTCATTCCTGTTTACTGACATGTTTAAATGTGGCAATGCTTCGCAAAGAGGTGAGCTTAGCAGGCTGTGGCTACTTTCTATGTTTTGTCTTGCCTATGACAAACGTTAAAGAAGAGAGACATGTGTAAAAATTGAATAGGAGCTAGTGAATGCTCAGAAAACTTCCTCCAGCTGAAAAATTTTGATTTTAATTTTGTCTTGCCTGTCGCAGAAGCAAGACATGGCGATCCTAATTCTGGGGTAGGAGTCGTCAAAAATCAAGTTAATCCAAGGACCATGTTTTTCTTAAATACAATAAATCTTTGTTGAAATCACTTGAAAATTTGTCAAAGGCTAATTTATGGTCAAAGGATTGTATCCATGGCAATATTTGAAAAAAAAAATATTCCAAATTTTCAGTAGTTTGCCATTAGTTTGACTCAGTTTATTTCAAGAAAATTTTATGGTTGCACTTTACCTCAGCACCTGCATGTAATAAACAGTTGAAGATTGGTATGTGGTTATTGGTTACATTTTTAGCTCCCTTGACCCAAAGGGTCGGGATGAGCTATTACCATCACTTGGCATGCGTCATTTGTCTGTCGTCCCTCTTTTCACATTTTCATCTTCTCCTCTGAAACCACTGAAGCAATTCAACCAAACTTTACAGGAATGATGTATGGAAGGTCCTTTACAAAGATTGCTCATTTGGTTTAACAGTGGACCCTATGGGAAAAATCACATTTTCTTCTTCTACTCCGAAACTGCGGAAACAAATTCAACCAAACTGTAGAGGAATGATGTACTAAAGGTCCTCAACAAAGATTGCTCGTTTTGTTCCGATCGGATAAAAAACATGGCCGCCAGCGCGGAACTTTGGTTTAACATTGGACCCTATGGGAAAAATCACATTTTCATCTTTTCTCTGAAACGGCAGAGGCGAATTCAACCAAACTTTACAGGAATGAAGTACTAAAGGTCCTCAACAAAGATTGCTCATTTAGTTTGGATCCGATAAAAAACATGGCTGCGAGTGTGGAAATTGAATTAACATTGGACCCTATACGCATTTTCATCTTTACATCTGAAATCACTGAAGCAAATTCAACTTAACTTTACAGGAATGACGTATGGAAGGTCCTCAACAAAGATTGCTCATTTCATTCTGATCTGATAAAAAAACATGGCCACCAGCACGGAACTTAGGTTTAACATTGGACCCTATGGGAAAAATCACATTTTCATCTTTTCCTCTGAAACGGCTGGAGCAAATTCAACCAAACTTTACAGGAATGATGTACTAAAGGTCCTCAACAAAGATTACTCGTTTCATGTGGATTTGATTAAAAACATGGCTGCCAGCGCGGAAATTGATTTAACATTGGACCCTATGGAAAAATACGCATTTTCATCTTTACCTCTGAAACCAATGATGCAAATTCAACCAAACTTTACAGGATTGATGTACTAAAGGTCCTCAACAAAGATTGGTCATTTCGTATGGATCTGATAAAAAACATGGCCGCCAGCACGGAACATAGTTTTACATTGGACCCTATGGGAAAATCACATTTTCGTCTTCTTCTCTGAAACCACTGAAGCAAATTCAACCAAACTTTACAGGAATGATGTATGGAAGGTCCTCAACAAAGATTGCTCTTTTTGTACCAATCCGATTAAAAACATGGCTGCCAGTGCACAACTTAGGTTTAACATTGGACCCTATGGGAAAAATCACATATTCAAATTCTCCTCTGAAACTGCGGCAACAAATTCAGTCAAACTTAAGAGGAATGATGTACTAAAGGTCCTCAACAAAGATTGCTCATTTCGTTCAGATAGAATAGAAACCATGGCCGCCAGCACGGAACATAGTTAAACATTGGACCCTATGGGAAAATCACATTTCATCTTCTCCTCTGAAACCACTGAAGCAAATTCAAACAAACTTTACAGGAACGATGTATGGAAGGTTCTTAACAAAGATTGCTCATTTCTTTTGGATCTGATTAAAAACATGGCTGCCAGCACGGAACATAGTTTAACACTGGACCCTATGGGAAAAATCACATTTTCATCTTCTCCACTGAAACCACTGAAGCAAATTCAACCAAACTTAATAGAAAAGATGTATGGAAGGTCCTTTACAAAGATGGCTCATTTCGTTCCGATCGAATAAAAACCATGGCCGCCAGCACGGAACATAGTTAAACATTGGACCCTATGGGAAAATCACATTTTCATCTTCTCCTCTGAAACCGCTGAAGCAAATTAAACAAACTTTACAGAAATGATGTATGGCAGGTCCTTACCAAAGATTGCTCATTTCTTTCTAATCCGATGAAAAGATGGCCGCCAGCACAGAACATAGTTTAAACATTGGACCCTGTGGGAAAATAACATTTTCATCTTTCCTCTGAACCCAATGAATCAAATTCAACCAAACTTTGCAGGAATGATGCATGGAAGATCCATGACTAAGATTGCTCATTTTGTTTTGATCTACTAAAAAAAACATGGTGGCCAGCGTGGAACATAGTTTAACATAGGATCCTATGGGAAAATCTTCATTTTCATGATCTACTCTGAAGCCATTAAAGCAACTTTAACTTAACTGTATTGAAGTAAGAATGGAAAGATGTTAACAAAGAATACTTATTTCAATTGAATCTAACAAAAACAAAAAACATGGATGTCAGTAGAGAGCAGAGCTTAGCATTAGACCCCGTAGGAAAAACATTTTTGGTCATCAGCATAGGCATGGCTTAAAAGCATCTTTGTCAGTTGAGAGATACAGGCTCAGTATTTGAGCCACTAGTTAGTAGTAACCAACATCCAAACCAGAATTACATCACCTTGACCTATATGTTTCGCATCAATGAATTTGGCTAAATTTTCATTGTAGGTCCATATATAACAATGTTTTAGCAAAATTGGGATTAAGGAATTTTATGTAGAATTGTTGCTTATAGTCCAAAGATGCACAATAAACTTTCAGAATTTTATTCCAGTTTCAACTTTGGTTAATTTCTTGAAATTGTCTAAGACTTACAATTTTTTAAATTTTGTATACAATCAAACACTTATAAAGCCATTATTTATATACGAAAAATACTTCTGAAAGCTAAGAATTAAAAAATATGGTTCAAATTTTGGTAAATTACTGAAACTCCCAATGCCAAGAAATTCTTGGGAATTCTTGTTAGCAATCATGCTTTTTGGATGAATTTTCGTCAAATCAAATATCTTGAATGATAAGTTTTTAAAAATTGTTGATTCCAATTTTGGTAAATTTGACAGAACTCTGAAAAACCAGTTGTTTTTTTGGAATTCTATTTAGCAACCACATCTTAATTTGGGCCAAATTACAATGAAAGTGAAGTGCGCAGTCCAGGTTCCTCTTAACTTTTACAAATTGTTTTAGTATTTCTGTTTTTTTTTATTCTTCAGTACAGTGTACGTCGGCATTTTGTGACTATCTAATTTTTAGCTCACCTGGCTATGCCAGGGTGAGCTTTTGCCATCACTAGGCGTCCACCGTCCGTCGTCCGTCTGTCCGGCGTAAACTTTTCATTCAAAGATCTTCTTCTCTGAATCCACTGGGTCAATTGGAACCAAATTTGGTCACAATAGTCCTTGGGTGGTCACCTTTAAAAAGGTATCCGGCAGGTCCGTACCTCATCCAAGATGGCCGCCAGCGGGGAACACAGTTTTAACATTGGACCCTATGGGTAAACACATTCAAAGATCTTCTTCTCAGAAACTACCAGTCCAATTATAACCTAACTTAGTCACAATGGTCCTTAGATGGTCCCTTCCAAAAAAGGTATCCGGCAGGTCTGTACCTAATCCAAGATGGCCGCCAGCGGGGAACATAGTTTTAACATTGGACCCTATGGGAAAGACATTCAAAGATCTTCTTCTCAGAAACTACCAGTCCAGTTATAACCAAACTTAGTCACAATGGTCTTTAGATGGTCCCTTCCAAATTAGATATCCAGCAGGTCTGTACCTAATCCAAGATGGCTGCCAGCGGGGAACATAGTTTTAACATTGAACCCTATGAGAAAGACATTCAAAGATTTTTTTCTCAGAAGCTACCCAACCAATTATAACCAAACTTAGTCACAATGGTCCTTAGATGGTCCCTTCCAAAAAAGGTATCCGGCAGGTCCGTACCTCATCCAAGATGGCCGCCAGCAGGAACATAGTTTTACATTGGACCCTACGGAATATACATTCATAGATCTTCTTCTCAGAAACTACTAGTCCAATTAGAACCAATCTAAGCCACAATGGTCCTCAGGTGGTCCCATCCAAAAAATGTATCTGGTAGGTCCGTACCTCATCCAAGATGGCCACCATCTGGAACATAGTTTTTACATTGGCCCTATTGATTTTAAGGGGAACCTCTGTCCAAATTTTTGAATTTTTATTTTAAAAAGTGGTCTGCATGTTTTAATTTCAGTGCTATGTATTACTTTAATTATAAGGGGAACCCCTGCCCAAATTTTTTTTGAATGGTGTTCTGTTATAGGTTGTAATAACTAATAAATAAATACCGAAGTTACTATGAATTTACTTTCTGCATATGCGCATTTCGACAACTTATGTCTCATCAGTGCAGATAAAATCTAAACATTTGGAAGACCAGAAACTCAAAGATGTTTAAAAACTGATAGAGAACAAATAACCAATATGATCTAAATGTAAATGTAAATGTAATGGATGGTGGATCTTTCGGTTGCCATGGAAACCAAACAACAATACTGTAATTTTAGAAAAAAAAGTTGCCATGGAAACCAAACAAGAATACTGTAATTTTAGAAAAAAAAGTATTCTGCTAAATCTTATTTTTCGTTTTTCCTATTGAAAATGCCTTTTATCTATGTCGGCCATGGTCCAGGTGAGCGATACAGGCTCTTGAGAGCCTCTTGTTTTGGGGTTATTTTCCAAACCCTCAAAAATATAAAAATAATTCTCTGTTGACATAAATTTCTGGAATATGCATTTTCATGCTGTCTTATTTTGCAGTTTTCAAAACAATTTTCATATCAGGCTGTCTTGAGTTCACGACTGTAAGTCAAACTTCGAAACCAACTAATTGCATAAAACAGTTTTATCCTTTAGAACTAAAATACCTGAAATAAATAAAGCACGAAAAATGTTTCCATTTACAGTATATCCAAGATGGCAGCCAGCAGAGAACATAGTTTTAACACTGGACCCTATGGGAATACAGATTCAAAGATCTTCTCCTCTAAAACCGATGAGTCATCAAAACCTAATTTGGACCAAATTGAAACACATTTAAAGCTCTTGTCCTCTGAGACCACTAGGTAAAGTGGAATCATTATTTAATTTAGATCTTTTAATCAAGACTTTCTAGGATAGCCAGGGTCCAAGTGAGCTATAAAGGCTCTTGAGAGCCTTTTGTTTATGATTCTTGAAGTGATGAAATAGTTGAAAACATATCCTATAGGTCTGTATCTTGTTTTGATGAAACAAAAACTGTTTGCTGATGTCATTGTTAGGGCCCCGCATTGAGATGAGGGCAGGGTTGGCCCGGAAATACCAGTGGCGGTAATTCCCACTGGTGATTACCGGGAATTACCATCCTGGGAAATACTGCTTATTTTCAAAAAGTGGGGAAATACTGGGAAATATGACAAAAATGACTCAAATCAAGTCCTTTTCACACAAAAATACTCTTAACTATTTGTTCAATTCTATTTTTTTATTTATATATCCTTTATAATTGTGTTTCAAATACATCTTATTAATTTTTATACTACCGCAAAAAATTTTAGGTTGTATAATGGTATGGCGCTGTCGTCGTCGTCGCTGTCGTCGGCGTCGTTGTCGTCTGTAGACACTTTTGTTTTTGGTCAATAACTTAAGTTCCAGTTGACCAATCCTTATGAAATTTTAACGCAGTGTTCCTTGGCACAAAAGGAAGGCTGTGGTGGGTTTTGGTTATTTTGGCCCCTCCCATTTTGAAAAAAGGGGCCAAAAAGGGAAAAATTGGGTGTTTTCACATATTTGGTTGTAGAATATTTATTATTTATTGGATTTTGATGGGGTTTCTTTCAATGTGTTCCTAATAAAATTTCCTATCAGTTGTATGTCAACGGATTTTACGTGGCATGTACCGGTCATGAAATAAATGGGGCCCAAAAGGGGGGATTTTCAAAAATTTCTATTTTTTAATTTTTAGTCTGATTTTGATGCAGTTTTTTGTAATGGATTCCTCTTGAAAATAAACATAGAGCTGCACCATCAGATTTTTGACAACTTGTATCTTTTCCGGGCTATGAGGGGCCGAATGGGGACAAAATTGCAAATTTGCAGAATACCTACAATTTTTATTTTTCTTCGGATTTTGATGGGATTTTTATACCCCCCGCAACGAAGTTGGGGGGTATACTGGAATCACCATGTCCGTCCGTCCATCCATCCGTCTGTCCGTCCGTCTGTCCGTCTGTAGACATTTTTTGTCCGAAGCTTATCTCGGGAACCTTTCTGAATTGACTTTTCAAATTTTGTCAGAATGTTAGTAACTATAAGTACTTGTGCACCTCCAATTTTCAGATTGATTCATAAAGTTTTAACAAAACAAAGTTACAGCACTTTNTATTTTCCGAGCTATGAGGGGCCGAATGGGGACAAAATTGCAAATTTGCAGAATACCTACCACTTTTTATTTTTCTTCGGATTTTGATGGGGTTTTTTCTTTGGAATCCTCTTGATATAAGCTTTCATTAGTATGCAACAGATTTGGTGTAGCTTTTACTGTTTCCGGGCTACAAGGGGTCATAGGGGCCAAAATTGCAATTTTTGAAATAAGTGAAATCTTTGTTTTTCATGAGATTTCATTTGATTTGTTTTTTGTTTTTGTTTTGAAGTCCTCTTGTTGTAAGGTTTTGGTAGTATATGTCAAAAGATTTTGCATAGCTCTTACCGTTTCTTAGCTGTAAGGGATCAAAGGGGCTGAAATTGCAATTTTCAAAATATGTAAAATCTTTTTTTATTTTTTTATTGGATTTTAATGGGGTTCCTTTCTTTGGATTCCTTTTCTTGTATAGTTAAAGTAGTATGCTGACCAATTTGACATGTCTCTTACCATTTCCGATATATATAAGGAATTATAAGAGCTAATTTATTTTTTTCTTAGTTTGTGTGCAGCTAATTACTGATTCAAGCTCTTAATTGTGTCCATTTAATTACTGGGTCAAGCTCTTTACTGTGTCCTCATTAGTTTTGAATTACACTTGTTCAAATTTCAGTGTTTCGACATGCTGCAGTTGTATCATGCTGCGCTCGGATTAGCCCTTTATTTTAATTAAAAAAACAGGTGTATTTTTCAAATTATTTTAAAATCTAGGTAGTAATCAAAACATTGCTTTATAAATAAATTTCGGTGCATTGCATTTGCGCCAATTAGTATTTCATTGCGCCAAAAATATATTTCATTTGCGCCACAAACTTCACTTCATTTGCGCCAAAATAAAAACTTTGCATTTGCGCCAACTACAGGTAAATAAGATAGAAAAAAGTAAAAATACTTTATTTTTAATTATTACTTACACTAATTTTTACATGCATGTTTCTCCTTCTTTTGATCACCAGAATTACAATGAACTGCAAGAAAGCTTAGCGCTGGGATGTTCCTTGAGAAACTTTCAACAATTGTTTGTAAGCAAAAATGTAACGTTTACTTTCATTGGCTTGTCGATAACAACAAGGCAGGGCTTGCACTGAAGTGAGAAACCATAATTAGAACAAGCCATGATTTCTTTTGTTTCTCGTTGTAGGTAGAATATTAACCCTTTCGCCAACAAGTCCCGCCACGTTGGGATTCTCGCTTCAGACAGCTGACGACGAGTCCCGCTCTAGCAGGATTCAATACATGTTTGAATTTCCCGCCTCGTGTATCGAGTTAGACTAGAGTTGTCTTTCTTTGATGAGTTTCCCGGATGTAAATAAGAATGGCGCTTCCGTTGCAAAAAGCTGGATAAAAAAAGGATGAAAAATGTGGATTTTACACAAATTTAAAGTTCGGGAACAAATTTTGATGAATTTCTTCGCGATTTTATGGACAAAGGATTATAGAATTTTGACGGAAATGAGAATTTTAGCCAGGAAATCCTAACGAAATAGTATCGTATTGTTGAAATGTTCACTTCGTTGATGTTTTCTCCTTTTTTGAAAATTTCTTTTGGAACTTTTAACGGGAATACAAATTTTTCAAAAGTCGGACAAATTTCGTGCGTGGAATTCAAATTTTTACGCAAAAATATATACGGAATTGACTCGAAAATAAATAAAATACAAAGGTCTGTAATCATTTATTCTCAAGCAAAAACAATTAACATTCAACTCCCAAAAATGAATTTCTGGTAGATATTTAAAGTGTAGCACCCATCAATGTGTTCACTCTGTCAGGGAAGCCATCGTCTCAGAGTTACTTCTGCCTGGGACACTATCGGTGAAAGGGTTAAATTGTCCAAGTTTTTACCGAAGTTTTTATACGACCGCAAAAATTTTTGCGGTCGTATATTGGTATGGTGCTGTCGTCGTCGTCGTCGTCGTCGTCGTTGTCGTCGTCGTCGTTGTCGTTGTCGTTGTCGTCGTCGTCGTCTGTAGACACTTTAGTTTTTGGTCAATAACTTTAGTTCCAGTAGATCAATCCTTATGAAATTTTAACATAATGTTCTTTGGTACAAAAGGAAGGCTTGGCTCAGTTTTGGTAATTGTGGCCCCAACCGTTTTTAAAAAAGGGGCCAAAAGGGGTTAAATTGGGTGTTTTCACATGTTTGTTTGTAGAATCTTTATTATTAATCGGATTTTGATGGGGTTTCTTTCGGTGTGCTCCTGAGGAAATTTCCAATCTGGACTATGCCAACGGATTTCACGTAGCATGTACCGCTCACGAGATAAATGGGGCCCAACAG
>MJUU01036309.1:26333-39717 GCA_002080025.1 Modiolus philippinarum | reverse complement strand
AAGAATTCAAAACCGGTGTAGGGGTAAAATAAAGAAAAGAAAAATTGCCCACACATAATTTATTGAATAAAATTTAGTTTTTTATTATCAAGCCCTTACTATACGGCGTTTTCGAGATACAGATCTACTACGGGATAACATACTTATCTTAGCACTTTGTCACGTGATAATAGTGACGTTGCGGTGCTTGACGTCTTCCGCTTCGTACTTGCTGTAAATAGCAATATCTTATTTGACAAGTTCCACTTACAGAATGTTGTAAACAGTGGCTAAATTTTCATTCTATTTTATTGCGAAGCTTGAAGTTAAGAACCGCGGTAACATGACTGCACTGTCTGTCTGCAGAATAACACAAAATTTTTATGTTTGGAAGTGAACTTAAATTTCGTCTCATTTGCGTCGATTTTTCTGGAACAAATGTCTTAAAAATTGTTCAAATAAAAATCACGTCATTTAAAACAAATACTCATCTTCACAGGAAAAGTAAAATTCCCTTATTTTACAAATTAGATAGCATTTCTTAGACAAACTTACAAAGTGTGTGTTGGAAATGCTTTAAACCGGAAATGTATGTGAACCTGAAAATGCCGGGAACGTCATAAAAGATGTTACGTCATTCCGGGAATGAAAGGATCTCGAAAACGACGTATTGCATTACAATGAAGTCAGCCATATTGCTTTAATATGGCGGCCGTATGCAAATTAGCAAACCGACCTTCATTTTGCCGTATGTTTCAAAATGGCTTCCAAAAAAGGCGGGCAAATTCAACATTGTCCGATTTCAATCAAATTTGGTTTCCAAGTGGATATTGATGTTTCGACTTCAAAACAGATACTGAAAATTGTTCAGTGACCGCCATTTTCAAAATGGCCGCCAAAAAAGGCGGGAAAATTCAACATTGTCCAATTTCAATGGAATTTGGTTTCCAAATAGGTTTTGATGTCGCAAATTCAAACCAATGTTAAAAATTGTTCGTTGACCGCCATTTTCAAAATGGCTTCCACAAAAGGCGGGAAAATTCAACATTGTCCAATTTCAATAAAATTTGGTTTCCAAGTGGATATTGATGTTGCGACTTCAAAACAGATGCTGAAAATTGTTTGTTGACCGCCATTTTCAAAATGGCTGCCAAAAAAGCGGGAAAATTTAACATTGTCCAATTTCAATGGAATTTTGTTTCCAAATGGGTATGGATGTCGCAAATTCAAACCAATGTTAGAAATTGTTCGTTCACCGCCATTTCAAAATGGCTGCCAAAAATTCAACATTGTCCGATTTCGATGAAATTTGGTTTCCAAGTGGATATTGATGTTGTGAATTGATATTAAGAATTGTTGGCTGACCGCCATTTTAAAATGGCTGCCGAAAAAGGTGGAAAAATTCAACATTGTCTGATTCTACTGAAATTTGGTGTCCAAGTGGAGATTTATATGGCGACTTCAAAAGTCGTGTTGAAAATTGTTTGTTGACCGCCGTTTTCAAAATGGCCACCAAAAAGGCGGGAAAATTCAATATTTTCCTATTTCAATGAAATTTGGTTTCCAAATAAATATTGATGTGGTAACTTAAAAATATGGTTTTGAAAAGTGTTGTTGACCGCCATTTACAAAGTTATGTCTCAACTTCAAATTGGTGTTGAAAGTGGTCATAAGCAAGTACATTTTTGTCAAAAAAGCGCAACAAAGAAATATAGTAAAACAAGATCAGACTTTGAATACAGTTCAAGATATTGGTGGTGTTTGAGCTAACAAAGTTTGGGAGACTTAAGTTCAACTGTATAACTTAAAATGTTAGCTACATTGTGGCAACTGAAAGCCAGGTGAGCGATACAGGCTCCTGGGAGCCTCTAGTTATAAATTAAATCGTGAATACACAAAAGCTAGAAAAGCAAAAAAGAAGGGTTATAAAAAATCTATACTTAGTGGCCTTGAAGAGTTGCATGAGAATAACCCAAAATTATATTGGAAACTTATTAAGGATTTTCAAAATAAGGATACCTGTGACCAAGAAAATAATATAACTCCAGCGCAGTGGCTCAGTCATTTTCAAGACCTCAACTCCATTAAGCCAGAATTTTGTGAAAGAATACAAGAGTTAGACACAAAGCTAAGCTTTTCTGAACAAGTAAAGTGCTTTAATGAATTAGACTTTCAAATAACAGAATCAGAAATTTTGACTGCAATTAGCAAGTTAAAGAATAACAAAGCACCAGGATTAGATACTATTTCAAATGAAATGCTTAAATATGGAAAGACATTTCTTATAAAATGTTTAAATAAAATATTCAACTCTTGTTTGACTTATGGATATTACCCTAAAACTTGGGCAGAGGGATATATTAAACCCCTTTATAAAGACAGTGATTCTGACAATCAAAATAATTACAGAGGCATGACAATAACTAGCTCTGCTAGGAAACTTTTTACTTGTATATTAAACATTAGACTTGACAAATTTCTGGTGAAAAAATAGAATGATAGATGAGTCATAGATAGGATTCACCAAAAAAAGCAAGGACATCTGATCATATATTTATTATTAAATGTATTATTGATAAATATTGTTCACATAAAAGATGGAAGAGTGTTTGCCTGTTTCGTGGACTTGAAAAAAGCAGTTATTCATACAGGGCTAAAACTTAAATTATTAGAATTTGGTGTTGGTACAAATTTTTATAACATCATAATTAAATCTATGAAGTGTTAGTAGATCCTGTGTTAAAAACAGTAATTCAAGTCCAACTGTGTTCTTTGAAAATAATGTTGGAGTTAGACAAGGAGACAACCTAAGCCCAAATATATTTAATATATTTATTAATGATCTACCTGCCTATCTAAAACAAACAACTGACCCAATTTTATTAAAATCAAGTTCTATTCATTGTTTGATGTATGCAGATGACATTGTCTTACTATCTGATTCTGCTAATTGACTCCAGCAAAAAATTGATGTGCTAGAAAAATATTGTAGTGACTGGTGTTTAACTATTAATCTCAACAAAACAAAAATACTTATATTTAACAAAGCTGGCAGACACTTGAAAATCAATTTTACATATAAAGGCGAAGTAATAGAATGTGTAGCAAAATGTAAATATCTTGGTATAACTTTTTCCTCTTCGGGATCATTCTCCTATGCTCAAACAGAACTTTACCAAAAAGGTCTTAAAGCATACTACAAAACTTTGTAAGGAATTTATTTCCTATGGTCCTTCACCTAAAATCTCCGTACATGTATGTGATCACACAATACTGCCTATCTTACTATATGGCTGTGAAATATGGGGATATTTTGATCCATTTGCTAGACGTTTTCAAAGAAATACAATTTAAATGTCATTGATATATATAAAGCAAGCTCACATTAAATTTTGCAAATATGTTCTCGGCAGTGGGAAGAAAAGTACTAATTTTGCCGTTCTTTCAGAGCTTGGCAGATTCCCTATACATTTTAATATTGTTAAAGCACAACTGACTTATTGGCATCGTTTAGAAAATCTAGAAGACCAATTTCCGTTATTAAAAGAATCTTTTAAAACATCTAAAGAATTGTATGAAAATAAGAAAATCTTCCTGGTATGGTTCAATTACAATCCTTAAAAACTTAATACTGTTACGTCTTCAAGAAAACTGTAAAAAGGGCAATGAAATTGTATTATTCAACTCTTTGGAGTAAACAAAAAATGCTTTATAGTGATGGTAAATTTAATATGTATACCAAGGCAAAACATAGTTTTGGTTTCGTAAATTATCTGAACGTAATATCGGATTTTGAGCAGAGGAGAGTGGTTACTCGATTTAGGATATCAGCTCACAGACTGAGAGTAGAGTTGGGAAGATATCAGGGTACTCCCAGACATGATAGACTTTGTCTGCATTGTTCTTCTGGGGAAATTGAAGATGAAGAGCATTTTTTATTTAATTGTGTTCATTTTAGTGATGATCGCTCTCATCTTACAAGTATTATACATAATAAATGTCCCAATTTTGATCTGCAAAGTTTATTTGGTTAATGAACTGTGAAAACTGTGAGATATTAAAACTATTGTGTACTTATTTGAAGAAGCATTTTATTCAATCTGAGTAGACTTCACTTGCACCTACCTCTGTCATGCCAGGGACACTTACAGCATAACAAAGTATAATACATGTATTTAAATATGTAACTATATAATTAAATTATGAACTCAATTTTATATTACCTTATTCAATTTTATTTAATTCAATTCTAATGCCGATCTTGTCAATACACCTTACTAGGCAACGTCCCCTGATGTCTTCTGCATTTAACTGATCATAAACTTGGTTTTGTGCACCAGACATGGGTAGGTTAATTGATAACTGAGTTATGCGATCATAAGAGAAAAAAAACTAAATAAATGAGTAAATTAGATTTATAGAAATTTATTATAGAACCAGAATTTCCTATAAATTAGATCTATGATGACCGTTTTGGCAACGTTTCCTGGTGACTGTTGCATTAAACTGACCTAAAACTTGGTTTAGTGCATTAGACATGGGAAGGTTAATGTGTGATCAGTGAATAGATTAATATATATGTATATATACAAAAAAGAATAATAATAATAATAGTAATAGTAGTTAAAGAAAACTTATGTATTTATATAAAATAATTTTACAATAGTCATACCGTGTACATGGTCTCGGTGCGCCCTGGCATGACATTGAAATAAAATGAATATATATAAAACATCATTATTTATGATATATGATCAGTATGTTTAATGATATTTTTGTTTTTGTGTAGGATTTGTTATTATTTAATCATGTATGTTTGCATTGTCATATGTCCCATTGAGGGCCCTTGATTGGTTAATAAAGAACTTTGAACTTTGAACTATGAACTCTATAACTGCGTTTATGTAGCGTTTGGTGATATATTTCATCCGATGACGATGTCCGTTATCTTTACATATTGAAGTTAAATACTGGTATTGATCTCTGAGAGATCCCCAAATATATTTTGCACTTAAGCGGGGGGTATCCCTTAGATACTAGAATCACCCCATCCGTCCGTCTACAGCGAGTAGATATTGCACGAAATTTGTGATTCAAAAATATTTTTTGCATACAGCTATTATAATTATGTTAATTTTTGCAATTAAACAAATATTTCAAGCCAAAACAGCAGAAAAGAGCCAAGTTAAAATAATTGTGTATATCAAAATAAACTACTATTCATGAACGATTTGTTCACATTTTGCAAAAGCTAAATAAACTGGAAAAAGGAAACATAATGTTATTTAAAGGGAGACAATAAGTAACAGATGGGCCCCTTGTTTGACAATTTGTTTATGTGTGTGTAGATATAAATTCATTCATCGGTTACTTTTAATTTAATGAATGTTTCCTTTTGATTATTTTTCGTTTGTTTGGTTGGTTCAGATCAGGCACACATCTACATGACTAGTCCTCTAGGTAGCACGGTAGTATTGACGATAATAGTAGTATTTTGCAATATTTGGATACTTTCTAAATTTGATCAGGGTTCAGAAACTGCAGTTACCTAGAGGACTTTAATACAAGATTTAAAAAATAAATGCAAAACATTTTCATGCACGTCTTGTTTTTGAGCTAGCTCCAGCTGAAGGAAGCGACCCCTGATTTTTACCCTTTGCTGCAGTGAAAACACTAAATATTAAAAGACCCATGCAAAATTTACTGTAATACTTAATGAAGACCTTTGCCTATATTTAAGCATACTATTTGTAAAAGATTGAAAACATTTTACTTTCTGGTATACCATACATTTATATTCAATCACAGGCTGTACTATATTCAGTTGAGTAGGGTACACAATTTAGCAACCTAGTGCAAGGAAATAAATATTACCGTGCTATCGATAATACAATTCGTACTTTTATTCCATATTTAACATTTTTATCGGATTTTTGCATTTTTTCAAATTATATAAATAAAAAAACCTTGCCTTATCAGTCTCCTTGAACATTGAGAGTATATATTGTTGATATATGTTTTTGTACAGTAAAATATTTTTGAATTGAAATTGATATTTACTGATTGGACAAACCCAAATAAAATAAAATAAAAGTTAAATTTTGAAAGAGCAAAAACCTACGGAAGCCGTAAGGGGACACACAAAGAATAAGTAAAAATTATTTTCACTTCGAGATCACTATAAAACAATACCGTTTTACCGAGATCTCGATAAAAATTATATGGTTATATCGATAAAACAAAAACTAATATATCGAGATCTCGGATTACTATATCGTTATCTCGATAAAACCATCATTGTTATATCGAGATCTCGCATTATTATATCGCTATCGCGATAAAACCATCATTGTTTTATCGAGATCTCGGATTATTATATCGTTATCTCAATTTATTATATCGATATCTCGATTTATTATATCAAGTTCTCGGATTATTATAACGTTATCTGGATAAAACCAAAATTGTTATATCGAGATCTCGGATTACTATAGGGCGTCCGCCACTCTTTGTGGCGGGGCCCTAATTACCATTACATGATCAAAATAAAACTGGTTAAAGTTAGTCCAACTGCCTCCCAATTGAACCGTCAAGCCATCATTATATTTTTTCATGCATATCTTAATGCAATGGTCTTTCTGTGTGTAAAGTTTCATTGAAATCATTTGTTTGCGGGGCCATAAAAAACTGTTGCCTGAACCCTATGTTCTATTTTTAGTAACATCTGTCATGTTATTTATATACTCTTTTCAAAATGTGGAATCTTTGTATAGCCAATGATTATTCATGTGAAGTATCATTGAAATCCCTATAGCAGTTTCAGATGAAATTTTTTTAAAAGTTTACGATAACGACGGATGACAGACGATGGAAGCCAAGTGTGGACAATAGCTCACACTGCCAGGTCAGCTAAAAATGGGACAATGAGATTTGCTCTAGCTGCCATGTTTTTATTGCAATGAAAAAAAGAGTGAGAAGAATTGTGGAGTTGTTTCCACTGAACATTCATGCAAAGTTTTGCTAAAATCTGTCAAGTGATTCCAGAGATGATGAAATTGTGAAAAGTTTACGATGGACGACAGAGAGGTGCAACCTGATGGGAAAGGTTCACACTGGCTTTCAGTCAGTTGAGTAAAAATGTAGCCTGAAGACATGAAAGATTAGCTGTGCCAAGTTTGAAGAAAAACCTTTCAGTGGTATTTGTGAATATATTTTGGAAATGTTAATGACAGCGACACACAACATACATGTACGTCTAAAAGCACAAACGACCTTGAGCTAGGTTAGCTCAAAACTAGACATACTGTGAGCACGCTCACAAAAAAACCAACACTGATTAAAAAGTTAACGTCCAATTATCCCCCCTTGAAGCATTCTGACTATCAATACATTTTATCATGCATATCTATAAATAATCCTCTTTCCTTTGTGAAATCTATTGAGAGTTATGATTACCATTTCAGTGTCAAAATAAAACTGGTTAAAATGTTAAAGTCCAATTGCCTCTCCTTGAAGGGTCAAACCATCATTTAATTTTTTTCATGCATATCTTAATGTAATGGTCTTTCTCTGTGTAAAGTTTCATTAAAATCCATTGATTGGTTCAGGAGGAGTTGTGCTTACAAGGTCAGTGTCCAATTATCTCCCCTTGTTGCATTCCGACTATCATTATATTTCTTCATGCACACCTTCATATAGTGCCCTTACTTTGTGTAAAGTTTTACTCAAATCCGTTTAATGATTTAGGAGGAGTTGCGCTACATGACCAATGGAAAGACGGAGGGCAAATGGACAGATGGACGGGGGTATAATAAATATAACAATATATCCTTTAATATCTTTAATTGAGGTACAAATTAACACGTGATGGCCAACAAATCGAGATAACGATATTATATTCCGAGATCTCTATACAAAATGATGGTTTTATCGAGATAACGTTAAAATAATGCGATATCTCGATATAGCAATATATGCTTACTAATATGGTTGCCTTTTTGATACAATCTGGAATAGTCTATAATTCACCTGGAGGTGTGACACTCAGGTTTGACTGACCAGTGTCATTTAAATATGGTTTCTGATTGGACAGCTGAGTTTGTTATTCAAAGCAATACACATTCATAGGTAAACCAAACAATGAACCAAACTTAGCTAGCAAACTAGGTAATTTGTTAACAGCATAATAAGCCGAATCAGCTGTAATACCAACATAAGGTCACATAAATGACGACACCAAGTCCACATATACTAACTGTTCGTATTTTTTTTGAATTATTCGATCTCAATGAGACCTCCACAAATCTTTGCACTTATGCGGGGGGTATCCCTTAAATATTAGAATCACCCCATCCGTCCGTCTATCCGTAACAGGTCGATGCAGGGTGGCATATACTTAAGATTAATTCTTCATAAAGCTAATATAATGATCATTATTTTACAGTAAGGCATACAATTTAAGCCAAACCAACATGATAGAGCACAATTTAACATAATTATAAAAATTAAGATAAAATGAATGTCATCAAAGATTTATTTTTTGCGTTTCTTAAGTTAAATATCCTCAAAAAGGAAAACACAATTTTATTTAAAGGGAGATAATAAATAACAAAAACTATAAGATGGAATTATGAATATTATTTAGATATGTTTCTGATTAAACATCATTAAGAAAATTTCAAAACTAATAAATGAATTGTGTAAATATAAATGTAATAGAACATTTTCATTCCACCAACCCGTCTCAATGCTTAGGTTTTGACAGAGACCGTATATATAATAAAATGTCTCTGGTTTTGAGAATGTACAAAAGGAGACCCCCACTTTAACACTGATTTAGTAAAACTAACGTTTACGTATCACATAAACATTTATATACATGTATATGGCATTTGGAAGAATCTTCATAGTCAAAACATGAATTCACTTCACTTTGCGCCCGGTCTTTGCGACACAAAGTGCTTTGCGACTTTTGAGGCTGGCTTCAGGTACTATATATACATTTAATTACGTAATGACATGATAAAGCATTAAAATTTACGTTGAAGTTCTAAAAAGACCATACTTGTTGTAAAGGTTTAAGGAGTTAACATATGTATCCCGGGGGTGGGGGTGTTACTTGGTAAAATTTTGACGGGGTGTACATTTACAAACATAAAAATCCTACCCGAATCAATACCAAGAAAGCAGATAAAAGTATACCCGAATCTATACCAAAGCATGCATATATATACCAAACAAATATCAGCTCACAAAAATGTATCATATAAGAGTAAAACATTTATGTCAAGTATTTTGCTTTTGTAGGATATGTGGTAAATTTTAAATACAGGCTGGTGTAGAAGTTTTTTATGTGGTTAATATTATCCTCTTATTCTAAAGTGTCATGCAAATACCCCGGCAAATACCAGGCTGTTAAAACATATACCCCAAACTATACTCAAGTTATGAAATATATACCCCAAAAGATACTAACGCGATAAAAAGGATGTCCAAAATCAATAGTAAAACCTGACAAAGTCGACCCCCCCCCCAAAAACGTACATCCCCGTATACCAATATAAAGGAAGTAACCACCCCGGGATATGTAAGGTCTCATGTTCTTTTACTCCAAATCCTTTCGAAATATTTATCATATATCAATTTTGCCGTCCAAACTGAGAATATCTTACGTCACTTTTTTCCATATAAGATTAACGGTGAACGTGGGCCATTTATAGATACTCGAGGAAATAGTTTAAACCATAGGTCTGCATTCGATGGAAAGAAGTTGAAACAAGGGTTTGCAACAAATTCCCGGAATGTGGATCTTTTAGGCTTTTAAGTTGGCGAAATATTGCAAGGAAGGCAGGAAAACCTAATGAAATTCTTAAAATATTTAGATCAATGGGAAAATTGCCAAAATATCGAAAAATTGCATACAGATGAGATTACGGGCGACTTACCAACATGTAAATCAACCAAGCGTGAAATATAACTAAATGACCTAATTTTGCCTGGATGCTGAACTGCAATCATAGATACATGCATATGCAAGACTACGTTACCATAACATGTATAGTGACCGAGTCTGAACTGACTCGTCCGAAAACGTGAATGTAATCAATCAAGCGTAAAATATAGGTAAAAGTGACCTTATTTTGCCTGGATGCTGACCTACCATCATAGTTGCATGCATATGCAGGTTACATGATCCTACCATGTATAGTGACCGAGATCTGAACTCGTCCCAACACTTTAATGTAAATCAACCACGAGTAAAATATATGTCAAAGTGACCCAATTTTGCCTGGATGCTAACCTACTATCAGAGTTGCATGCATGATCATGCATGTGCAAGGTTACATAATCCTACCATGCATAGTGATTGAGATCAGAACTCGTCCGAAAACGTGAATGTAAATAATCATGTAAATCAAGCGTAAAATTCAGGTGAAAAAGACCTATTTTTGCCTGGATGCTGACCTAACATCAGAGATGCATGCATATGCAAAGTTACATAATCCTACTATGTATAGTGACCGAGATCTGAACTCGTCCGGAAACTTGAATGTAAATCAATCAAGCGTAAATTATAAGTAAAAGTGACCTTATTTTGCCTCGATGCTGACCTGCAATTAGAGATGCATGCATTTGCAAGGTTACACTTTTCTACAATGTATAGTGACCGGGATCTGAACTCGTCCGAAAACTTGGATGTAAATCAATCATGGGTACAATATAGGTCAAAGTGGCCTAATTTTGCCTTTCATGCATATGCAGGACCATGTATAGTGACCGAAATCTGAACTCGTCCGAAAACGTGAATGTAAATCTTCAAGCGTAAAATATAGGTGAACTGAAAGTGACCTAATTTTGTCTGGCTGTTGACCTATCATCAGAGATGCATATTATCCTACAATTTATAGTGATCTAGATCTGAATTCGTCCGAAAACGTGAATGTAAATCAATCAAGCGTAAATTATAACTTTATTTATTTTTATTTTAGAAATGCACATTTGAACCCGTAAGGGTTGAAAGCATATATAAACATACAATAAAAAAAAACAAAAAAACAAACAAACATAATCAGTCAAAAATATTGTCTGTGGTGAACTATGCAATTATTTTTCCACTTTCCTCAGTGACTTTTTAATAAATGGAGCAACGTATTGCAAGTGAACCGATAGGGACAATATTTTAACTAGTTTTTCAGTTTCGTTTTCATTATTTTCAATTTTAAAAATGTTTACATTTTGTTTTTCAAATTCTTCTCTAATGGAAGTATATTTTGGGCATTTATAGAAGAAGTGAGCTTCATCTTCTAATGTATTTAAATGACAATTCGGGCAGATTCGATTTTCTCTTTTTATATTTTTGAATCTGCCTCTTTCTATTTCTAAAAAATGATCACATATGCGCATTTTACATACATTTTTTCTATTTTCAAAATTATTTTTTATGAAGAAGTCTTCAATTTCATATTTAGTTTTAATTTTACTATATAAAAAAATTTATTGTTTTCATTTGATGAATTCAATTTTTCGAAGAAATATTTTTCATATTTATTTTTTAATTGCTGTTTTATATTATTCAGAGTTTAATTATCTTTTAGATAATTTAGTTTTTCTAATTGTTTTAAATCAATATTATTAGATGAAAAAATATCATTTACATACGAAAACCATGAATATGTTCCAGCTGTATGAAGATTTTTGGATAAGGAAAATGCATCATCTAACAATGGATTGCTAGTGTGACTAAACAGTCTCACTAGATATTTGATAGTCTGTGATTTAATGAATGTATCTAGTGGATACTGAGCAAGTTCGGCTCTAGCTGCTATATTTACTGACTGTTTGCTTAGCCCCAAAACAAATTTACAAAATTAATTTTTTTTTTTATATATAACTTGTGTCAATAAGTGATATTATATCAAATTTTGGATAACCTTTATTTCTATTTTTTGACTTTATGATTTTTTTTTTTATATATGTGTACTGTAGGGGTATATTTGTTAAAGGATTGAGATATTTAAACATTGAAAACATGACCTTATTTCCCTTTTTTGGTAATCATTCTAAATGGGAAGAATGAAATTTCCCTGAGGATTCAATTACACTTCCCAAATATTTATATTTCAACACTATGTCTAATTTTTCCCCATCCAGGAAAAAAATATTCTTTTTATCTATTACGTTTCTTTGTTGAAAGATCATAACTTTAGATTTTTTACGTTTATTGCAAGTTGCCATTTAAGACAATATTCTCTTATCGGCGTGACATCACAAAGCTGAATTGACCAATCAGATTAGTCGATTTCAATCTTAGACCCCCAGCATAGGCGGTGACGCGATCAATGATTACAGATATAAAAAAATCGATATTTTGAATTGCAATATAATCGGTGTTATAATAACTATGATCTTGAAATTCGATTATGATGTTTATATTGAAGTTCCAAATGCATATTCCGAGTTTCATTAAAATATCTTGAAAAATGAGTGAATATATAATGAAATGTGGACTTTTCACGGCCTCCACAGGTAAAGTAACCGGATGTCCGGATAAGAGAATTCATTTAGTTTATTAATGGAGTTTTGAAGTCCCTCTGGTGTTTCAGAGAGTAAAAGTAAATCGTCGACAAACATTAAACAATTTAATGACATATTGTCAAGAGTTAGGTGATTTGCCAATTACCGACTTTGGTTCCGTTCTTTAAAATTTTGACTCAATCAACGTCACGTGACACCGGATAGGTTGTCACATTTACCGAAGAAACCCTTATAAATCAGCATTCTGGTATGTGAAATCTATTGGGATATAAAGCAAATCAAACAGGCACATAAAAGGTCATATTATTTTGATAAAGTTAACCAAAGTCGAAGTTTGGAATCCTTACAGGTCAAGAGAAAATAATTTTTACATTTGGGTTAGTTTACGTTGGAAACTAACCGTGTTTGTCCGGTCTAGAGTTGCTTCCCTTTGTCCAAGTTTGTAAAACGCGAGGTCAAATTCGGGAATTCCGTTTGAATTGGCAAATATAGGGAATATCATTTATCTGTTTATATAAATATTAAAGAGTAGGGAATTCCAGTTATCCCCTTGTTTCACACCCCTATTTAATATGAGGAAGGCGCTACCTTAAAAGCGAGCGAAGGAATTAACTTACACCCATAAATACTTATTTAAAAAAAAATTATAACCTCCCACTGAGGAAAGGAACTGACATTTTTATGAAACAATTATCTCTCAATGCAAACAAATACTGAAGCTAAAAGACATTGAAGGAGAAGCTTAATCAGTATCAAAATGTAGAAACAGAGCATAGCAGAACAGTGACAGCATGACGACAATAAACAAGAATGCAATAAAACTAAAGCCGTCCGTCTTTTTACTCAAATACACTCAAATATACCCAAATAT
>MJUU01036309.1:12414-25344 GCA_002080025.1 Modiolus philippinarum | reverse complement strand
TTTTTTTTATTCTTCTTCCTATTGGTGTGCATGGTTTCCCTCTAACATTTTTATACAATGTCAGTAGTGAAACATGTCACCATAGGACACTTTTCTTCCCATAGACCTAATGTTAAAATCCCCAAATTGTTCCCGATTATGCAAATGAGCTAATTAACCACGCCCATTTTTCTTTATATGGTCATCCATGATCCCTACTTCCAAGCGTCAAGAACGTAGAGCACCGTGAGCGTAGCGAAATGGTGTGAGAGTGGTGTGACGATTGGGGTGGGGCAACCGGGTTCAGTATTCTCTAACCCTAACCTCTTTCAATTGTTTATCCTGTTTTTATGCTTCTTCTTTTGTTTTTCTATTACGATCTCTGTTATTTCTCTCTGTTTTGTGTACTCTAGAGTCTATGTTTTGTTTTGTCCTACCGTTACCCCAGCTTTTGCACCTGTTTATTGTTTTATTTCGTTCTGTGTCATTGTTGATTTGTGGTGCATTTCCTTTTATTGTTTCCTGTATCTATATACTTTTCATTCCATTAGGCAATAAATAACAAACTAGTTACAAGTATACATATGAAGCAGTCAAGGGTTAGGGAATGGGGACTGGGACTAAAATAAAAAAAAAGATAAAAAAATAAATAATAATAATAAAAAATCATTGTTATGTCTTTTCTTTCTTCCTCCTCTTCCTTAAAGGCCCTCCCATCCTCTCTAATTACCGAGATGAGCACGCGAGCAGCACGAGCAGTGAAATGAGCACGCGAGCAGTGAAAACGAGCAGCGTGAGCATGCCTTTCAACGGCTAATTTATAGCTTTTCCCACCACAAGATACAAGACACTTGTCACCACCACCACATACCGCGAAATTCCCGAGATGAGCACGCGAGCAGCACGAGCAGCGAAATGAGCTCGCGAGCAGTGAAAATGAGCAGCGGAATGAGCACGTGAATATACCCTTAAACAGCGTATTTGTCGATCTTCCCATCGCACAGCGGCTGCAGCAGCAATATTCCCGTTATGAGCACGCGAAATAACGCATAAGGGTTAGGGTTATATACATTATGGTAAAGGTTGGTTTGGTTAGGGGTTAGGGTAAATCATGGTATATCTGAACATATGCAACAATACATAACAAAAAAAGATAGGGTTAGTGCGAGGATAAGTGTTTGGTTAAAGGTTAGGGTTAGGGTTAGCATGAGATCAAAGATAAGACCAATAAAAGAACATTGAATTGAGAAAGGGTGAGACTAATAAAAGAATCCTGAACTGGGTAGGGCGAGACTAATAAAAGAACCTTGAATGGAGATAGGGTGAGACTAATAAAAGAACCTTGAATGGAGATAGGGCGAGACTAATAAACGAATCCCGAATTGGGTAGGGCGAGACTAATAAAAGAACCTTGAATAAAGGTAGGGCGAGACTAATAAAAGAACCTTGAATTGAGGTAGGGCGAGACCGATATCTGACTTTTTAACAGCACATGACCAATGGCAATAGACAAATGAGACCAAAGCTTAAGGCAAGACATAGGTGTTGAAGCCAAAGGTCAGCGACATACTAAATATGGCATATTTATTACACTTCTCGGTTCCTGCACGGAAACGATCTCTGGAACCGGAATTTGAAGGGAAAAATCAAAAACCTTTAACATAGGGCCTATGGATCCCAAGTGCCGCTATATACTACTAACAACATATATTTTGGAAGTGGTCAAACAAAATACATTTACTTTGTAAACATCCAGACAAACTACATGATTGAGTCATACTCTGGAATAACAAAACACTACAGTTACTGTAAATTCAGTTTCTGCAGCTGACGTTTCCGACAATTAATGTCTCTTCAAAAACTTTTGGAAACCCATAGACCGAAAGACATATAACATGTACAAAGGCTGACAGAACAAATACATGTAAAATAGGTAGCAAAAATAGGATAAGGACAGAGCTTTGCACGAAGGGGAATGATACTTCTGGGTTTAAATCAAAATGTAAAAAAAATGATATTGCAAGTTGCCGCTAGTGGAACAGGACATACTTACACATCCGGAGCACTGATGTCACTCTCGGTTTTTATGGGAGTTCACACTGTCAGTACTTTAGTTTTTCGTGTTGCCTTGTATATCATATTGTAAAATTTTAGTTTTGTCTTCGTTAGTGATGTTTGTGCTACCGATTTGTGAATGTTTGAATGTTTTTTAGATTTACCAAAGTTTTACCTTGGTGCTGTTTGAGGGTTTGGAGAAGTAACATGTGCCATTTTAATTGTCTTTGTCTAAGGGTTAGAAAATGACATTAACCAATTCGCCACAAAACAGATCTATCAAAACACTATATGCATCACTGATAGTGTGACGGGTGTCGTTAGCGGTGCAAGACATGCTTACCCTTCCGGGGGACCTGATGTCACTCCCGGTTTTCATGGGAGTTCACGCTACGAGTGGTTTAGTTTTTTATTTCCGTGCCTTGTGGCTGTCTCACGTCCTTGTTTTTCTCTGCTGCCGTTTTTGCCATGTCTTTTGACTTTGTGATCATCACTTCTGTTGTTCGTTCCTTCGGTATCCTACAGCCGTTATTCCAAATAAAATCACTAATGAGTGTATGGTTACCTTTGGGGAGCCCCACCATCAGATGTGTAGACCTAGTGATAATAACAGCCCACCAGCAGATGTGTAGACCTAGTGATAATAACAGCCCACCATCAGATGTGTAGACCTAGTGATAATAACAGCCCACCAGCAGATGTGTAGACCTAGTGATAATAACAGCCCACCAGCAGATGTGTAGACCTAGTGATAATAAAATATCCAAGTAACTGCAAGTTTAGTCTTTGCAGATGGTAGTTTCAACAACTTATGTCTCATCATAACGAGAAGTCTGCAAGTATTGTTATTATATAGGAAGAGAGATAACTCTATTTTCAATCGATACTCAGTCGCATTGCTTAGAACTTCTACAATATATGAATTGTTTGACTACTTCCACGATGTATGTGATTTGGTTGACACTTTCTACAGTGTAACTGATTTCGTTCGGCAGTTGCAGTTCTAATATTAGAACCTTGTTTCCATTATAAAAGATATGATAAATAAGATAAATTTTATTTCCAATCAAGGAGGTCATTACAAGAATATCGGAAAAAAACAGAAGAAAAAAAGATTTACATTGATTTGTGATGATTTTCAAACAAAAATACATAATTGAATAATAATGATAATAATAATAATAATAAAATAATTACTTACATTTATTTATTTATTTAAAGCACAATTTACTCCCAATACAGGGTTAATGGCAACATATAAACAAATTTACATTACAAATGATAAGACAAACAATATACATTATAGAGCAAGTATTAATAATCAAGTGCCCCCTGTCCTCAGTTCTAAAGACTTTTTAATAAAGGAGCCTAAAGATTTCACCTACTGGAAATTTGGGCGCATTGCATTTGCGCTAATTTTTGAAAAGTGGGGTATTTCATTTGCGCCACAAGCTTGTATTTCATTTGCGCCATTTCTCAGGTAAAAATTTTATAGGTAAATTTTAAAGTAAAAGGAAGTGAAAGCAATATTTAATATACTATTTAATATGTTAATATTGAATATACCACTAAAAATGCTTATAGTATTTTTAATCATTAAATAATTAATATACCAAAGATATGTAAAATTGTCACTTAATCATATTGAGTTGCATCCAGATCAACTGTGCCAGGTTAAGCGGGGGACGTTGATACTAAATGCTACTCATCTATTTTAATTGGTTGTGTAAATATTTCTTTATTTCTATTTACAATATGGTTTTGGTACTCTGAACCTTTAAAGATGATTGGTTGTACATCGTTAGAAATAGGGGTAATTACAGAACAGAATTGTCAAGAGCCGAAATCCAAAGTGCAAAAAACAATGGCGTTTTGGTAAAATATTTTGCTCGAAATCTTACTTCAAACTCTCCGTAATGAGCAAGTAATGCTGACGAACAGAAGAGGAAAATACAAATATAAAGTATAAATGTATTTGGCGCAAATGTCAAGTTTTTAATTTGGCGCAAATGAAGTATAGTTTGTGGCGCAAATGAAATATTTTTCGGCGCAAATGAAATACTAATTGGCGCAAATGCAATGCACCGGGAAATTTGTAGGATTTAGGATATTTTCAATTTATTATCAATATGATTTTGTATATGAAAATTACTGAGAAATTCTTTTCTTAAATTAATATTTATATTTTAAAATATAAAAAGAAATAGTTTTCATCATCCAAAACACCACATGTACTACATGTTCTTAAATGCCTGGGTATTATTTTTATAGCGACCAGTTTCTATAGTAAGAGAATGGTCACTTAATCTAAATTTAAGTTTTCTCACTTCGTAAATTTGATATTTAAAATAAAATTCTTGTTTATAGTTTGACTTTAATGTTTTAAAAAAGAGAAGTTTACTAAAATTATCTATTGCTTTTAATTTTTTATCATAGGTATCAAGGTAGCTTTTTTCTAGTTCGTTTTTTAAAAGATTTTTTTATATATTTTTAATATGCTCAGTGTTTTTTAAAATAATTTATTTTCAGTTCGCACATGATTTATGTACGAGTACCAAGAATAAATACCCTTGTTATGGAGATCTTTAGAAAGGGAATAACATTCCTTTAATAGTACTGGTGTATCTTGATTCAACAGACGATCTTCATACAACAAAGACTGTGTTTTTATGAAGTCTTCCCAATTCAGATCTGGATGCAAAGTTACTAGTGCATTTTATTGTTCCCAGAATATATTTACAAAATTTACTATGTACCTTTTCATAAGGCATTTTAACTACATATATAGTCGAATCTATATTGAAAATGCACACATGATAAATATTATGTAATTTGATATTGTGTAATAGTGAAACATATAGAAGTTGCCCACAGAAGACACATACAACATTATATATCAGGGGGACAGCCCCCTGAATTATCATGAAATGTTTAAAAGAAGTCCAATAGATGGAGCTTTTATGAAGAAAGATTATTTTGTAAATTCATGAAAAGAGATGAACTAAGGAGTGAAAAGGTCGATTTGGTCTTGATTTTTTTAAATTATAAGCAGTATGATTTTTCTGCACTGTGAAAAAGTGATGAGCAATGGGTTAAAATGAAATAAAGCAATGAAAAGAAAAAGGATGAGAAGAAAGGTACAAAAACCCAAATATTAAGATCCATTCAGAGCACTTCAGATTATTCATGGGATAATAGTTTGATATATATATATAATTGTGATATTCCAATTATGTGTTGTCAGTTTCTCTTCATTTAGTGACAAATAGTTTCTTGTGATCCAAGGTGTGAAAGGTTAATTCATATACCTTTATATATCGATATATTGTGATGTTTGTGTTGTGTAGTTAGAGTAATGTAAGTATATTTAACTTATATATGAAATTTTACTTTATATAGAATATAGAATAGAATAGAATATGTTTTATTAACCAATCAAGGGTCCATTGAGGACATGATGACAAAACATAACCAGCACTGTATATGATAAAACAAAGCAAACAACCAAAATATTGATACAGTAAATTTATATCAGAAGAAAAATGTAAACTTTACAGTAAATAAACCTATAGTGATATTTTTCGCCGGAAACCTTGTTCCATTGCCTTTTTTTAACCATGTATTTGTGGAGACTTATTGATAAAATTCCTCATTGATGTAGCCTTAAAAATACCAAAAAACATACTCTCCTTAATCGAGAAAGTAACCAAAAGTGTGTTCAGTATCAGGGTTTTCTAACTTATAGCTTATTGAATTTGCTCTTTTTTAAATATTTTTCTGATATACAGACATGTTGAACTTTATCTTTATACGGGTCCAATTCATACGTTGTATTTCTGCAACCGATCGATGTATTGGGCTTTCAACAATATAAAATTAATGACTTTTTCATTAGTCTCTATCGTAATTATCAACCCGATAAAATGAAATATTCACCGAGCCGTAGGCGAGGTGAACATACATTTAATCACGATAATTAATTTATAACACGAATAATAATCACGGACTTACACTTTATGGGGAATATTTTACCCAGAGAGACCAGCGATGGGTAAAATATCACCATGAAATGCGAGCCCGTGGTAAAAATAATATAAATATATGGCTACTGTTAATTAGTGTGATTCTTATAGTACACTCACATGGTTCCCGATTATACGAGAATTCCCAAATACACGTGAAGAGGTGAATAAAACGCCATTTTACGCTGTTAACTGGTCTGTGATGTTGCAAAACTGATGTAAAACTATCTATGATGTTATCGAATGTACCTCCATTTGTTTATGACGTTATTTTTACCACGGGTTTGGATACAAAGCGATTGAAGATCGTAATATTAGAATTTAGAGTATAATTTATTTTCAAACAGTACTGGCGTAACTGAAAATTGACTTTATATCCGATTGGGCTATAAAAATGAACAAAATACCGCAGTTACTGTGATTTAGTTTATGAAACGAACAATATGGTTTGTCGTTGAGTCATTATCAATTTTTAAGGTAAAACCATGCATTATCACATTTCGCATGACCGCTGTTTGTCTATTTTTAGCAAGCATGTAACCAGCAGTGGAAAGAATTAACTGCTATGGTAGCGAATTTATCACCGTCACGATTTGACACGCCCTGATAAAAAATACTGTGAAAGTACTATTGTTCGTGGGGTTCAATTTTCGTGGATTTCGGGTTTGCTAAAACCACGAAATTAAGTTTCCAACGAAATGCATTGTTTCCATAGTGTTTTAATGCACAAGATTTCGAAACCACGAATTTAAGTGCCCACGAAATAGTAGTTTTTATGAAAACCATGAAAATTGATGTCAACGAATTAAATTGCATTCACAGTACACAGAACTTGTCGCGAGAGCCATAAAAATATAGCACTAACATTTTAATACCCATAAAAACAACTTGTATCTCAGGTGCTCCGGAAGGGTTTCTGCACTTAACATTTTATATATTGTCTTTTGTAGATTTACAACTTGTTGATATTGATATTATTGTTATATATGATGCGTGCGTATGTACTTACAAATATTACAAAAAGAATAAATAAATAAAAAAAAAATGAAAAAATCTGACACCTCCCTCGTCTGGGTTACAGGCATACATATATATAAATATATATATCTACTTGTTGTTACATTAATTTTGTTGTATTGTTGTGTCTGAATTATGAATGCTATTTGTAATTGCCCCTTGAGGGACCTTGATTGGAATAAATGTATCTTATCTTATCTATTGTTTAACGAGACTAGAGGACATAAGTGAGTCTGAAAGTGAAATTTTCCGAGCAATTCAAAGCGTCTCTAAAACTCATTTCTGATTTCTTTTTTCTATATTGGGTATATTTTTGTTGCGATTTGAATTCCTTTATAAATATTGGGAGGAACTGTGGAAGAAATTGTCACTTAATGTCATTTTAGCAGTATAAAAATCTGTTTACGGAAAATCATTTCATTAAAAATCCCGACAGCTCGGAACTTTACTAGAAGTTGCCTATCTGTCTCCCAACTTGTATATGATATTAAAAGTATACGACTAATTATACAGTTTCTAACTAGCATAACAGATGGGTAATGACTATTTCTAACCTCCGTAACAGATGGAGAATGAATATTTCTGACCTCCTTAACAGATGGAGAATGAATATTTCTAATCTCCATGACAGATAGAGCATGAATATTTCTTACCTCCATAACAGATAGAGAATGAATATTTCTAACGTCCATAACAGATGGAGAATGAATATTTCTAACCTCCATAACAGATGGAGAATGAATATTTCTAACCTCCATAACAGATGGAGAATGAATATTTCTTACCTCCATAATAGATGGAGAATGAATAGTTCCAACCTCCATAACAGATGGAGAATAAATATTTCTAACCTTCATAACAGATGGAGAATGTATATTTCTAACCTCCATAACAGATGGAAAATGAATATTTTTAACCCCCATAACAAATGGAAAATGAATATTTCAAACCTCCATAACATATGGGGAATGAATATTTCTAACCTCTTTAACAGATGGAGGATGAATATTTCAAATCTCCATAACAGAAAGAGAATGTATACTTCTTACCTCCATAACAGATGGAGAATAAATATTTCTTACCTCCATAACAGATGGAGAATGAATATTTCTAACCTCCATAACAGATAGAAAATGAATATTTCTGACCCCCCATAACAGATGGAGAATGAATATTTCAAATCTCCATAAAAGATGACTAAATTCCGAAATTACTGTGAATTTAAATTCTGCATATGCGCATTTCGACAACTTATGTCTCTTCAGTGCAGATAAAATCTAAACGTTTGGAAGACCATAAACTCAAAGATGTGTAAAAACTGAGAGAGAACAAATACCCAATATGATCTAAATGTTATGCCAAAATCAGCTAAGGACAGAGCTTTGCAAGAGGGAGATACTCCTTAGTTTTCAACAAAATTTACAAAAATTTAGATATTGTAAGGTTCAAATAGTATCGGTTTTCGGGTCAGCACCGAANCCCCCATAACAGATGGAGAATGAATATTTCTCACCGCCATAACAGATGGAAAATGAATATTTTTTACCCCCATAACATATTGAAAATGAATATTTCAAACCTCCATAACATATTGAAAATGAATATTTCAAACCTCCATAACATATGGGGAATTAATATTTTAAACCTCCATAACTGTGGAGAATGAATATTTCTTACCTCTTTAAAATATGGAGAATAAATATTTCTAACCTCCATAACAGATGGAGAATGATTATTTCTTACCTCCATAACAGATGAAGAATAAATAAACAGGTCTGCTGGTTTTGTGCTTAAACAGACGAAAACATAATGTCATTTTTTTTTTATCCATTTCACTGTCAATATCTTTTTTTATTTTATTAGGATGATTAAATGGATACATCCAAAATATTTACTATATCCAAGACGTAAACAGGCGGTTGTTGGAATAGTTTGTGTGTCTGTGTTTTGTCTAGTTTTAATTATATCCCGGAATGTTAATCAACGGTTCTACCATTTCCGTGATAATCCATCAATGGAAGAAACTTTGGCAATATTGAACAGAGATCAAGTCGACATGGATGATGAGAGAATAGTACAGATCATCAGGACGCATTTTCTCGAACCACCATCGACAAATCCGTATAAACTAGAATATCCAAATAAACTGGATTTTTCCAATGGACAGGCTCCGTTTGTTGACAGTGTCTTAGAATTTATGGTATGTATGAATTTACCCAGATAAACGAGACGGGTCCCGTTTGGAGACAGGCTGTTTGAATTAGATGTATAAAACAGCCAGAAAAAAAATAAACGAAAGAAAAAATACTTTCCTAATTTTATTGATAGCCAGTAGTTTTATAATATTTATATGTATATATCATTCTGCTCTATGTGTATGTGTTAGTCTACCTATTTCCTATGTGTCACTTATTTATTTGATTGCATTTAATTTTATGCTTAAACTGTGCATGTGTACTTCATTTTAATTTATGTGTTATACTTATGTTGTTTTAAGTTGTTTTTGTTTTATTTTGTTTTCCAAATATCAGTCGTTTGAAAAGCTCTACTGAGCTCCTCTATATATATTTGTGCCGACTTAAATTAAAGCTTACTTACTTAATTAAAAAAATAAATAAACAGAAAACAAAACAAACTAACCAGACACACACAGGCAGCATACACATCTTATATTTATTGTCAGTATTTCATATGAATTAAATACCGAATTCACTGTAGATTTAATTCCTTCAGATGGCCTTTTCGACAACCTATGTCTCTTCAAGGCCAACATATTCTGCCAAAATTAGCTAAGGACAGAGCTTTGCACGTGGTAAAAACTCCATAGCTTTAAATACAAGTTTCTTAAATTCAGATATTGCAATATTCCATTTTTTTTCTGATCGGCATCGAAGCACTGGTCTTCCGGGCTGTGGTGCCTTAAAAAGAAAATGAAATTTCTTTGACTATAATAGTCATAAAGCTTCGGGGGAGGGGGTGGTTACAGGTTCAAATCCATTCCTGGATCCCCTGAGCTGTAGGTGAAAACTATCAGTTCTGTGTCTATCTGCTCCTGCAGTTTCCAAATATTTTGTAGTTATTTTTAATGTTCTGGTTGTAACAATGAATATTTTTGTAATCGAATTTAAAATAGTGCTTTCTGATTTGGATTTATGGATTGGAGTTGTCGCATAATGGTCACGCAGGACATCTCGGACCAAGACTGCTCGGACCGTGCGTATAATACAGGCGTTATATGCAGGAGTATTATGAAGCTTTTACAAGAATTTTGGCAACCTCTACCAAAAATAACTAACTTTCTGGGTATCTTTTTATATTTGATTTATGTGGTGGTAGGGTCCTTAATCCATTGAAAAAATTGTGGGTTAAACCGGTATTATAATGCGTCAAACCTTCCCTTCCAATTCCGGAATGTTAAGGGACCGACCATTTAACTTGAAGGGGGGGGGGGGCTATGGTTTTTTCTAAAAAAATATTTTGGATCTGATTTTATGTGAAAAAAATATTTTGGCTGCCAAGATGATGAAAAAAAATTTTCTGAATGAGGCTTTCTGCCCAAAAAATAATGTTAATTTTGAAAAAAAATATGTTGTTACGCGTGCAAAAAATAAATAATTTCTGTCCAGAAAAAAAACCATAACCTTCAGGTTAAATGGTCGGTCCCTAAACGTTCATCCAAGTAAAAATGAGGTTGTGAAAGATCTGTTGAGTGGCTGATTGGAAAAAATGAAAAACAAAGGAAATGGGGTAAATGCCAAATGACTTTTTCGTAACTCTAAGACAAAACCAATTGAAAATGCATGGTACATGTTACTTCTCTAACCCTAAAGAAAGACAAAAGGTGAAAATTTGAAAAGTATAAGTTCATCACTTTGTACACATATATACCACAACGGCAAATGTGTATCACACACATCATCGACAAAGTAAACACTGTGATATACAAGACAATACAGAAAACAAAAACAACAACAAAAAAAAAACCGACAAAAAATGACAACCGCAATGGTCGGACTTGGTACAGGCATTTCAAAAGAAATGATGGGTTAATGATAATAATTTATTTTCTGTAACAGCAAACTGCCGACTTTTTTCCATTCCAGTTTGCAGTACTGCGAAGTAAACAGAAATATGTTAAGTTGAAAATGTTTCATTACCGGTAAGACTGGACAGAACTGGTTCCTCATTACCAGTTAGACTGGACAGAATTGGATTCCTGGACCATTAAATAAATAATTGTAATGCGACATTTATCACTGGCGTCAACGTGATGATCGTAACTGCAGTTACCATCATCCCAACATGGCGGACGACAATTCAGTTCAATTTTATGAAGCCAATTTTCTCCCGTTAATAGTTCATTATTATGATTGTTTTATGTCAAATAAAATGTTTTTAAGCCAACCTTTAGGAAAATATGTTTTCATGAAACGAAAATTGGACGAGGTAAGAGAAAATCGGGATACAAAAAAACTCAATGATGATCGTAACTTTATCAACTGATGATCGTAACTCACACTAGTTCCAAAAGAAAGATGATCGTAACTCAAAACTTTTAGATGTATTACTTTGCATTAAACTCCAANGCCTGTAAACTGCATTTTGACCGTCAAATCTACGATTGACGCCCTCTGGTATTCAAATAATGTACTGTTATTGCTTAAATGCCAGTGCACCTTCTGATAGAAACGACTCATTGATTAACTTGAAGTGTACCACAACATTCGCCACATGACAACTGTTGAATATCAACAGGAGCCCTACAAAACATTAAAAATCGCTCACCCCTGGTGCTCATCATGTATTGTCCTAACATCCACTGAATGCTATGACAGAGAGATTACAAGATTGATAAACAAGTGACCGAGTTTGTCATGCACACGAGGTTTCAGATTAGATACAGCTTTCATTATTTGTTTTACATTTCTCATACAGGAAGGAGGGTTTTTTATTGAATGTGGTGCATTAAATGGTGAAAAAGGTTCAAATACATTATTTTTTGAAAGACATAGAAAGTGGAATGGACTGTTGATAGAGGCAGACCCATCAAATTATGCAGTGTTAAAAGCTAAGAATAGAAAAGCCTTTATTATGAACGCTTGCCTGAATCCCTACAGATATCCAGCAAAAGTAGGTATAATATGTAGATGTAGAATGTTTGTCTGAATCCCTACAGATATCCAGCAAAAGTAGGTATAATATGTACATGTTGAATCCTACAGATATCCAGCAAAAGTAGGTATAATATGTACATGTTGAATGTTAGTCTGAATCCCTACAGATATCCAGCAAAAGTAGGTATAATATGTACATGTTGAATGTTTATCTGAATCCCTACAGATATCCAACAAAAGTAGGTATATTATGTACATGTGGAATGTTTGTCTGAATCCCTACAGATATCCAACAAAAGTAGGTGTTATATGTACATGTGGAATGTTTGTCTGAATCCCTACAGATATCCAACAAAAGTAGGTATAATATGTACATGTGGAATGTTTAACTGAACCCCTACAGATATCCAACAAAAGTAGGTATATTATGTACATGTGGAATGTTTATCTGAATCCCTACAGATATCCAACAAAAGTAGATATAATATGTACATGTGGAATGTTTGTCTGAATCCCTACAGATATCAAGCAAAAGTAGGTATATTATGTACATGTGGAATGTTTGTCTGAATCCCTACAGATATCAAGCAAAAGTAGGTGTATATGTACTATGGAATGTTTGTCTGAATCCCTACAGATGTCCAGCAAAAGTAGGTGTAATGTGTACACGTGGAATGTTTAACTGAACCCCTACAGATATCCAACAAAAGTAGGTATAATATGTACATGTGGAATGTTTGTCT
>MJUU01036307.1:80686-99854 GCA_002080025.1 Modiolus philippinarum | reverse complement strand
TTTTTTTATTCCAAATAAAAGTAAAATTTCAGTTACATAACTTATGCAATTTATATGATTTATCAACAATTCTGTTAATATAGGTCCTGAAGGTAACAGTCTGAAGCTCTTTTTCTTATATTTCACTCTCTTATTATATTGCTTATTTATTGATAAATCCTTGTTATTTGCTGAAATGTGTATTTGTTATATTTATAAATTCTCTGTTGTTTTAAGACAATTAAGAAACTGATCTGATTGTTACATGTAAAGTTAAATGATGTGTATCTACTACAATGTCATCAGGTAGTTACAATATAGGGCAATGTCTTATTTTTGTTTTATGTAAACATATGCAGATAATATTCAATATTTTGTAAATTATATTAATTGCAAACAGTGATTTTGTGCTTATATCCTAGAAAGAGAATGGAAATATTGCTAATTATCATAAAACATAATTGTTTTAGTGTAAATTCTAGACAATAAAATCATGAAGTCATTCTATTTCTTTCTATTTATTTTATCAATACAACCTGACATAAGTTACTGAAATGAACACACAGAGTGATAAAATCAATTTTGGTATGAATTCTAATGTTTTGAAAGGCGAGGGAAATTTAGACCTTAGACTTGTATTTTTGGCAAATACCCCGACGTTCATTGTATATCTGTTTAATTACACCCAATGTCTCTATCATTAAAGCACACAGATGACTATGGAACAAATACCACGGGGGAGGGGTATTTGCCAAAAAATACAATGACTATCGACCAATCAGTATGCAGCTTACTTACAGAAGGTGTAATTATTGTTTTTATTTGTCATTTTACTGTCATTTGAGAATATTGAAACTTATCATATACTTAGTTGCTAATTATTACAAGTCATCCAACATTTAATGTAGAATATTTCAAGACATGTATTATTATGACAACTTGTTACAAATTCTACAAAGGAATTATTATTACTGTGTTTTTACTGATTTGTAGCTAAATGTATTAATAAAGAAACAGTTAATTGTTGTTTGAAAACAATTACAACATATATAATTTGGAGGAAATTCAGTTCTTTGGGTACAAAAAATTATATACAGTGAAATTAAAACAAAAATGTTTATATATATATATATCTGTATTTCTTCAATTTAAAACAAGAATTTCTGCTATATGGTAAAAATATCCTGAAAAGAAAAAAATAAGTATATGGTATAAATAAATATATGGTACATAGTGAAAAAAGTCCATGTCTTATTAACTAATTAAATATTTTTTGGGTGATTTATTTTGTTATCAAATAGGTTGACAATTGTAGAAGAATCATGTATGATATATATATTAAATTAAAATTTATTTGTTCATATATAGATCTAAGCTTTGAGAAGTACATGAAAAATGTGGTTGACAGTTGAAACATCAAATATATTTTTGTCAACTATTTTATTTGTAATATAATAAAAATGAAAATCCATCTTTTGTGTTATACAGTTCCAATCATAATTTAATTAAGTTATTTTCAAGATGGAAATGATGCCACAAACCAGCTGAAATTTGCATAATAAAGTACAATACAGGAGAACAGAAGGAATTGTATAGAAGCACATCAAGAACCCTTTTTAGCTCCCCTGACCCAAAGGGTCAGTGTGAGCTATTGCCATCACTTGGTGTCCGTCATCCATTAACTTTTCACATTTTCATATTCTCCTCTGAAACCACTGAATCAAATTCAACCAAACTTTACAGGAATGGTGTACTAAAGGGTCTTTACAAGGTGTGCTCATTTTGTTCCGATCCGACAAAAAACATGGCTGACAGTGCATAACATAGGTTTAACATTAGACCCTATGGGAAAAACACATTTTCATCTTCTCCTCTAAACGGCAGAAGCAAATTCAACAAAACTTGACTGGAATGATGTACTAAAGGTCCTTAACAAAGTTTGCTCATTTTGTTCCGATCCGATAAAAAACATGGCGGCCAGCACAGAACATAGTATAACATTCAACCCTATGGGAAAATCACATTTCATCTTCTCTGAAAACACTGAAACAAATTCATCCAATCTTTACAGGAATGATGTACTAAAGGTCCTTAACAAAGATTACTGATTTTGTTTTGAGCTGATAAAAAACATGGCCACCAGCACAGAACATAGCTTAACATTGGATCCTATTGGGAAAATCACATTTTCATCTTCTCCTCTGAAACAGCTGAAGCAAATTCAACCAAACTTTACAGGAATGATGTACTTAAGGTCTTACACAAAGATTGCTGAATTTTTTTTGTTCAGACAAAAAAACCATATGGCTGCAAGTGCGGAACTTAGATTTAACATTGGACCCTATGGGAAAAATCATATTTTCATCTTCTCCTCTGAAACAGCTGAAGCAAATTCAACAAAACATTACAGGAATGATGTACTAAAGGTCCTTAACAAAGATTGCTCATTTTGTTCCAATACTATAAAAAAAACATGGCACCCAGCATGGAACATAGTTTAAAATTCTATGGGGGGAAAATCACATTTTCATCTTCTCCTCTGAAACCATTGAAATAAATTCAACCAAACTTTACAGGAATAATGTATGGAAGGTACTTTGTAAAAACTGCTTCTTTCATTTAGATCAGACAAAAAACATGACCTCCAGTGCAGAACATAGTTAAACATTGGAGCACTGTATGAGAAAACCACCCTTTTCATCATCTTCTCTGAAAACTATTCAAGTAAATTTAAGGTGTCTCAGTGGTATTATTCAGCCATTTTTGTTTTATACTTGTTCATTTAGGTTTCATACATTTAGAAATTTTACAAAATAATTACTTAATATGTAAATAAAGTTCCAAAGTATTTTAAATTTTTATTCCTTATCCATTTTACAACAGTTTCACTAAAACATAAGAAAAAGAAGGGAAACGGGGAATGTGTCAAAGAGACAACGACCCTAAGGGGAGCAATAACAACTCAAAGCCACCATAAGATCTTCAATGAACGGTGAGGAAACTTAAATCTGTAGCTGGATATACAGAACACAGAAATTATACAAGGGATGTAATTTGAAAAAAGAATTTCAAATTGATATCACTAGAGAAATTAGCATTTCAAAGTTTATCAGTGACCCCTAATTTTTATTTTTTTATATGCAAACAATATCATGAGTTTAAAACACATGCAAAGTATAAACAAAATCTATAATAGATTTTAAAATTTATCCACTCATATAGCTTTTTTCCTTTATATCATTTCTTTGTAAAATCCTTAAATTTTCAATTGCATTTTTTTCGCTAAAATGCACTGTGACCCCCAAATTTTATTTTATATTTTGAGTGAAAAACAGCCAATCAAAGATTATGATTCCCCGCTACCCCCTTTTTGGACCCCCTCCCCTTGTAAAAAAAAAACAAGTGTTTTATAAACTAAATTTCTTTCTGTTGAAACAATCATTGTTACTTGAAACACCAAGAAGATATGGTTGCTAGGTAGAATTTCAAAGAGTACAGATTTCAGAGAATTTCAGAAAATTTACCAAAATTAGAATCAAAGATTTTTGCAACCTGACTGTTGGAAATCATCATTTTTACTGTAAGAAATTGAAAAAGATATGGTTGCTAGGTAGAATTCCAAAAAGTAATTGGTGTTTGAGAGTTTCAGGAAATTTACCAAAATTAGAATCATTTTTTTGCACTCTGATTATTGAAAATGATCTTCACTACTGTAAGGAATTGAGAAAAAGATATGGTTGCTAGGTAGATTTCCAAAAAATAATTGGTCTTTGAGAGATTCTGGAACTTGACCAAAACTGGAATCAAAGTATTTTGCAATCTGACCATTGAAAATCATCACTGAAACTATAAGGCATCAAGAAAGATATGGTTGCTAGGTAAAATTCCAAAAAGTTATTAGTCTTTGAGAGTTCCAGGAAATTTACCAAAATTAGAATCATATTTTTGGAATCCTAGTGTTTATACTAGCTGATGACATTAAAAATTTGCTTAAGTATAAAACTTCATGTTGGAATTTCAAAAATTATTAGACTTTGACATTTTCAGGAAATTTACCAAATTTGGCACCGGGGTCTAAATTCTAAAAGCTTAGAACGGATTCAAAGAGCAATTCCAATAATTCCTCATGAAAATATAAACCACAAAATCAAAATTATACATAGAGTTCCAGTCGTTCTGATGAGTACTGATTGTTTAACATTTTTTGGCCCCTTGAGGGCATACCCCCAGGGGTCATACCAAAAGTCCGCTATCATCAATAAATGGGATGCATATAATCGAACTTGTATACAAAGTTTCAGCTTCCAAACATGAATACTTTAGAAGATTTCGCTTATTACTGGATATCTCGAAATACAAATTTGCTCACTTTTCCGCCCTGGGGGCAAATTTCAAAATTCCGAAAACTTCGGCACAGACAACTTTTATAGTGTTACTTATACCATTATTACAAGGTTTCTGCGATTGAAGGTGTAAGAGGAGTTCAAGCGGAATCGATTTTTTCGTTTTTTGGACACCCTAGTGGCCATGCCCTGAGGGGTCATACCAAAATTCCGACACCCTCTGTGAACTTGCTACATAATATGTAAGTCGATATCCGAGTTTCAACTTTCCAGCCAAAATGGCCTTAGAAATTTCCTCAATTATTGGATATCGCGAAAATTCGTTTTCGCCCATAATTTGCCCCTAGAGCGTTTGACCTGAATCCACAGTGCGCTATACTTCTGATCATACTCTAGTATGGTGCCAAGTTTCAAATTTGTATCGCTTATAGTTCCAGAGCTATCAGGGAGCATTACAAATGCACGCACGTACGTACGTACGTACATACGGACGGACTGCATTACATAATCCCCCCGCTTTGAAAGCGGGAGGATAATAATAATACAATTATGTCTTTACATAGAAAATTTCACAAAATTCTATATAGGAAATTAATACCCTGCAGACACCTTAACTAAATGAATAGAAGGTCCTTTTCAAAAATTACTCATTTCAATAGGATCAGAAACCAGAGGCTCCCTGGAGCCTGTATCGCTCACCTGGCGTTCAGTTGCCACAATCAAGCTAATATTGTAAGTTATACAATGATCTTCAGTCCCTCAAACTTTGTTAGCTTGAAAACCACCAATATCTTTGAGTATATGGTCTTCCAAACATTTAGATTTTATCTGCACCGAAGAGACATAAGTTGTCGAAATGCGCATATGCAGAAAGTAAATTCACAGTAACCTCGGTATTTAGTTATATGTTACCACTGGGTCGATGCCACTGCTGGTGGATTGTTAGTCCCCGAGGGTATTCACCAGCCCAGTAGTCAGTACTTCGGTTCTGACCCGAAAGCCGATTATTTTGGAACCTTAAAATATCTAAATTTTTGTAAATAATGTTGAAAACTAAGCAGTATCTCCCTCATGCATATCTCTGTCCTTAGCTAATTTTGGCTTTACATTTAGATCATATTTGGTTATTTGTTCTCTATCAGTTTTTTATTTATCTTTGAGTATATGGTCTTCCAAACATTTAGATTTAATCTGCACTGAAGAGACACAAGTTGTCAAAATGCGCATATGCAGAAAGTAAATTCACAGTAACCTCGGTATTTAGTTACTTGAACTATATTTAAAGTCTGATCATGTTTCAGTTTATTTATTTGATGGGCTTTTTTGACAAAAAAGTTCTTACTAAGGACCACTTTCGACACCAGTTTCGAAGTCGAGACATCAGTTTGTAAATGGCTGCCAACTAACAATTTTCAACATCGGTTTTAAAGTTGTGACATCAATACCTATTTGGAAACCAAATATCATTGAAATCAGACAATGTTGAATTTTCCCGCTTTTTTAGCAGCCATTTGAAAAAGGCAGTCAACAAACAATTTTGAAGTCGCCACAGCATGACAAACATTTTATCAATTTCACGGGATATAAAGTCTAGTTTCATTTTTGGATGGATGCAATAAAATAATGCGGTTTCCGGTTGGATTCGAGGAAAAACACAACAACATCACACGTCAAGGTAAATACAAATCTAAATGTCTCTCACACAAAGTATACCTAACTTTAACGAATATGCCCATTCTTTAGCTATTGTCAAAGGCTTTCTGGGGCCGCATTGATTTTTGCTAAAAACTATCTTGTTATTGTTACAAATCGCGTCAAATGCAGCTACCGTTGTTTTGTTTATATGTCATATTCGTTAAAATTGATTAAATGATTTGGTTTACGTTAATGGTAGATTTGGAAACATTAAAGTCGGTTTTCAACTTTTTTTTTACCTTTTTCCATACAGCCTATCATAAAAACATATACAACATTAGACTAAAACCTTTTATGGTTGGATTCAACTGGGACAAAACAATATTGGGTGGATGCGAGAATCTCTTAAAACCAAATACAAACCTTCAAACGTTTCCACCCGAGTTTTCTTTTTGTCTAATGGACTTTGGCTCTTCACGCCTCTGTTCGGTAATTTTGTTATTTAATAAATTGTATTATGAGGACATTGCTGAAAGCCTCATGGTGAATTCAAGATGAAAAACAATAAAAACGTTGTACCATTGCTGGGTTTTACCATGTATTTGTATTGACTTTGACCCATGCGCATTAACTCTATATCCTTTAATTGTTTATACGTCTATTAAATTATGTTTAATTATATTCTGTGCATATACAATGTATTTATACTCTGCTTCGAAAAAGGCAGGTTTTCCCTTTTATCGCTGATTTTTATACCCCCGATTCGAAGGAGGATGGGTATACCGTTTTACCAGTGTCCCTCATTCCGTCCGTCACAACTTCTGGCAAGCTTTTCTCAGCAAGGGTAAATGATACAAACTTGAAATTGGGCATAGTCTTTTCATAGCCATATTGTGGGACACATTTTCAGACCTGTAAGTGTTACTATCGGTTTACGGCTTAGTACTTTCTCTTAGCCGACTTAGTCATTTTTCCATCAGTCCGTCCCTCAATACTTGAAATCATTTTTTTTATATTCATGCCACAATGTGGGACGGGTTATCAAACTTGTTTTGATACTGCCTCCGATTTATCAAGTCGGTCCCTATTTTTTGTTTTGATTGTGTTTTTTTTTGTGTTTTTTTTTTTTGCATACCCAATCCACAGTTTGTCACTCTGACCTACATCTTAAGCTTCTGTGAAACTATCGGAAATGTGTATGTTATGTCCATTTCTCAGAAACTCTAAGTGTAACACAAAGGAAAGTTGCTCAATGGGTAAATCTTTGATAGTACTGCAGAATATACTGGGTATTTTGTAGATTGTCTCTTTGATCTACATTTAATGCTTGTGCGACTCTGGTGAAAATAATTTTTCTTTTATTTTTATTGCAATTAAATGGACTCATGATTCCACCTCAGCTCAGTGGCCGGGAATTTAACAATTTATAGATATAATGGTTTCTAAATTTTCTAATTTTGTTATTTAAATTTCTATTTACATTTTTTATATGATAATCTTTATTTTAATACATGTATATTAAGCAATACCACATGCTTTGAATGTATGATCACTATCATGAAAGTGCGAAAGGGAAAAACGGTTGACTTGCATTCCCTGCGAAATTGACTTGTGTGTTCCAGATGTATCATGGGTAAATAAACAATCAGTTAGACGAAAAATGTGGCATTTATGTTAAAAATACAATTTTTCCTAACAGAAATTAGTATTTGACGTTGAAATATATAAGTCATGAGCATTGTTATGATTACAAAATAACTATATTAGAACAATTTAAAATTTGACATATTTTAAAGGTATTTTACCTACTTATGATTTTAGGTAATAATTTCATTATTAAAACATCTGTTCTTTTTACAAAACATGTCTTTCGCATTTAGCAACCTAGGTACATCGTTGTCAAGCCGCATCATATCGTTACAGCTGAAAATTCCAGTAAATGCGATAGGGTTCTGTCTTGAGAGCGAAAGTTTACTTGCACGAGGGCTACAGTTTTCTTGCATGAAAACTCACGAGGAGCGATGGTTTACTATGATGAATTTTAATAATATAAATTGCTAATCACAATCAAACTGCTACTTTAATATTCGATTTGTGAAAAGAGTACAATAATGTAAATAAATGCTCAATATTGTGCAAACAAAGAGCTTACTGAACGATTGATGCTTAAAAATGTAATTTACACGCTATAGTTTACTGTGTAGTGGGGTAAAGTTGACTCTGATTTATGCTATAGTTGGTTATTGTACTCCCAAAAATAATCATAATTTACTTGGGTGTTCACAAAACAAATGAAAATGATATCAATGAAAGTAACAGCGTTTTAAATATGGAAAACAAATGCGTATTTTGAAAATATCAAACGATTCCCAACTTTTGCAATGCAGTTCTACGCTTTAAAAATGAAAAATTTTATTCTTTGAGTTTTAAAATGATGGACCGGACTAATTTTCAGATTTCTCTATTACCGCGAATTTCTGCAACTTATACAAAGAAGTTACAATTATTTTGAATACCTAAAAAATGTTTACATTCTCAAAGTAAAGTCACATAACATGTCAGTCACATAAGGAAAAGTGAGTGTGGTATTCAAAAGGTAATCAATAAACTAATTGCAATTTAAATTTGTAATTCCAGTTATTGCAAATCTTGTGCAACCAGTTTTGACAGCTACCGCATAGGTGTTAATAATTCGAAAAAAATTCATGAGACTAGCGAAATTCAAATTAGTTAGTTGATAACGAATTACTGAAGTTACTGTTAATTTTTTTTTCTGCATGTGCACACCTATGTCTCATCGGTGCAGATCAAACCAAATCATTTGGAAGTCCTTGAACCGAAAGCGTGTAAAAGCTGAAAGAGAACAAATAACCAAAAGGGTCTAAATAGAAAAGCGAAAATTGATATGTTAATACACTTTTACGCTACTGCAATTTAAAAAGCATAGAAATTTTATAATCCTATTAGAAAATGCATTTTTCCATGAGATTTTACTATTTTTTTTCACTATTTCCAATGGGAGTTTGAATTACTAGTATTGCCATGGGAAAATTTTTCCAATTGAAGTTAAAGAAATCCCGTGGCAGTAGTAAAATAAGTCCTATGAGAAAAACAAATGTAGTGAAATACCCTACGAAACTGTATTTTCAATTGGATTTTGAAATTCCCATTTTTCTTTTTAATTGCTACTGTGTTAAATCATAAGATATAGAGTTAAAAATATGATTTTTTTTCAGCTCTTTGCGATTTATTCAAACTTCTTGGTCATTCTCAAAAATGGTGGCACAAGATTTGCAATCATTGGATTCGAGTGAGTTAATATGTAAAATTACAAAAACAGGAAAACAGCAAACACCTACAATGGCCAGGAACTACAATCACATGCCACAATTTACAACCAAACTGCACCAGAAAAACAATAATGAAAACAAGAGACAAACATAAATAACGATAGGAACTCGGGATAGCCGGACTTGGTACCGGCACCAGCAAAAGCCAGTGGTAGGGTTAAACCGGTTTATGGGTACCCAAACCTCCCCTTTCTCTATCCCGTTTCCCTATAGTATCATAAACACTTTTGCAAAGTTCTCAATATAATTTGACAGAATAGTAGAGTCAAAAAGAAATCTTGGAACTTACATCATGGAAAAGAATACAGCAGCGATACACAATAAAACTGTCGTACATATGCAAGAAAATTTCGCTTTCAGATATCTTAGTACACGAGTTAACTATAACGATGACGTTCTTGACCACCTTCGTTTGTTTCAGTATATATCGATTTGATTTGGGCAAAATGACTTAAACTTCACGAAATGCTGTCAAGTATATAATATATAAGATTTTAAACTGTTGATGGCGTTGTTGTTCTTAAAATGGCGTTTAAGTCAAATAACTGACCCGAGGGCACTCAATTTGTCGATTTAATATGTGTGTTGAAAAGAAAAAACTAAGATACAGAACGTACGTTTAACAAGAAGTATTAAGAAAATGGGATGCAACAATTATATCTTGAATTATGTAAAAAATATCGTTTTAATTGAGAAAAATCCAGATATATCAGACGACAAAAAAAATTAGAATGTAAGTAAACGTTACTGAGAATGCAAGTCAACCGTTTTTCACATTCGCACTCTCATGATAGTGATGATAATACCGGAGGTCAAGGGTGTTGTACCCTCTCTTGACAAGAGAGTTCCAATCAACACTTACTGAAAAGGGCTATTGGGAATAATTTGTCAGCAGGCCATGCGGATTCTTTCGCTTAATCAAGAATGGTATCTCATAGAAACAATTTATCGAGCTTATTCTAATGCAATCATGTTTGTGCAATGACGTCCAAATGTTCATTGAGTAAGTTCACGATTTACTGTCGTAACTTTGAGCATCCTGCTGGTGGACTGTTAGTCCCCGAGGGTATTCACCGACCCAGTAGCCAGTACTTCCGTGCTGGCCCGAAAACCGATTTTATTGGGAACTTGCAATATCTAAATTTAAAAGACTTTTTTTTAAAAACGAATGAGTATCTCCCTCTTGCAAAGCCCTTTCTTTAAATGATTTTGGCTTTCCTATTAAGATCCCATTAATTGGTAATTTGTTCTCTATGTTAGTTAAAGAAATGAAAATATGCAGACAGAAAATTCCCAGTTACTTCGGTATTTCTTCTTAAACTGTTTGGCCAAATGAACTGATATTTGACAGGAAGCATCTATGAGAGGTCCTTTATAAAATTTCCTCATTTCGTCTCGATCCGTAAACAAATATGGCTGCCATGGGCGATTTTTGTTTCTGATTGACTGATATTAAAAAAATCTTCCCTCTGAAACTGCTTGGCCAAATGAACTGATATTTGACAGGAAGCATCTATGGAAGGTCCTTTATGAAGTTTCCTCATTTCGTCCTGATCCATTAACAAATATGGCCGCCATTCTTGTTTCTGATTGGCTGATACTAAAAAAATCATTTCTCCTTAAACTGCTTGGCCAAATGAACTGATATTTGACAGGAAGTATCTATGAGAGGTCCTTTATAAAGTTTCCTCATTTTATCCCGATCGGTCAACAAATATGGCTGCTATGGGCATTTCTTGTTTTTGATTGAATGATATAGAAAAATCTCATCTGAAACTGTTTTGCCAAATGAATTGATATTTGACAGGAAGCATTTATGAGAGGTCTTTTATAAAATAACTTCATTTCATCCTGATCCGTTAACAAATATGGCTGCTATGGGCGAATCTTGTTCCTGATTGGCTGATGTAGAAAAATCTTTTCCTCTAAAACCGCTTGGCCAAATGAACTGATATTTGACAGGCAACATCTATTAGAAGTCCTTTATAAAATTTCCTCATTTTCTCCCCCTCCATCAACAAATATGGTCCCTATGGGCAATTCTTATTTCTGATTGGCTAATATAGAAAAAATCTTCTGCTCTGAAACTGCCGTTTGCCAAATTAACTGATATTTGACAAGAAGCATCTATGAGTGGTGCTTTATAAAGTTTCCACATTTCGTTCTGATCTGTCAACAAATATGGCCGCTATGGGCGATTCTCATTTCTGATTGGCTGATATAAAAAAAAAATTATGCTCTGAAATAGCTCTGCCAAAAACACCAGGTGAGCGATACAGGCTCCGGAGCCCTCTGAGCCTCTAGTTACATATAGTGCTCAATACACAATATATATAGTATATATATTTTTAAAACCCAAAAAGTGCCATGTTGACAGTCAGGTTTGGTGCTGAGAAAGAAAAATAAGAGAAAGTATGGAAAAACCGGAAATTTCCCAATTTCGTAGATTTTATCTGCAAATATCTCATCAAACAATGCAAACTGCGTTGAATTTGTCTAAGAGCTTTATTACAACTGATTTAGAACAAAAGATGGGTATTCAATGTTCTTCTTGAAAATCAGTGACAAGTTCATATATATTTTTACCTCAAAAATGTTGGGGTAGCTAGGAGAAATTTTTTTCTAATATTTAGGCTTAGTGTTGGAGATATGACTTAATTCTGGTGTGCGTCATTAAGCAAAAACATTGTGCTGATTATTGAAATTCAAATTTATAATGTTAACAACAATATATAGTCATAGTAACAAAAGAAAAGTCAAAAATGAGAAAATTCTGAAATTTAGAAAATCTCTATTTTTTAGGGGTCACGCCATAAATATGTTTTTAAACCAGCCAAAACTGCATAGAATTTGTATATTGTATATAGATACAACTGACTAAGCAAAAATAATGCTTTGTTTTGAGGGCTGAGGTATTTATTTTGCAAATTATAGATATTTTTCCTCAATTTTTCATAGGGTAGGGGGAAATATTTCTATTTTATTTAGAATTTTTGTTTGAGAAATGAATTATTTCTTGTGTGGACTATGAAGCTAAGACATTATGCTAATTATTAAAATCAAAATTACTATGTTAATACCGGGATTAAGTCCTAGTAAAAAGTAAAAAATTAGAAAATAAAAAAATATACATATATTGAGGACTGACTCACACCGTAAATATGCTTTAAAATCAGCCAAACTGCATGGAATTTGTCTATTTTGTGTATAGACGCAACTGATTTAAACAAAAATAATGTTCTGTTTGAGAGCCAAGGCATTAAATATATTTTTCCTCAATTTTTCATGAGGTATGGGTAATATTTTCTCTTCTTAGTAGATTTTTACAGAAGATATGATTAATTTCTTGTTTCATAAGAAAACTAATACATAGAACTTATCATTTCAGTATTAAGTTTTCGCGTTAACAAGCAGAATTATCCCAGAGAACGAAAGATAAGTTAAAATTTACAAAAAAATCACAAAATCTTAATTTTACTCATATTTTTGTTATAATCTGACCACAAAAATAGCCAAAACCTGGTAAATTGTACAAGTATTATGTAGTTTGATTGATTCTATCTAAATGCAGAAAATAATAAGATATGTTTATCATTTATGGCACCCTTAATTTTCAGCTCTGTCGCATACAAAACTGCATCAAGAGTAGAAATTTACATTTGCTGGAAAGCTAAGACATTAATCTTTTAATTTTTACCTATCATTTAATAAGAAAATATTTTTGGTAGTGCCCAAGGGCCTTTGAAAGACTAGAATTTTAAAAAACTGAAATTCTGCAAAAATGACAGGTAGGGTTTAAATACACCCCTATATCTATGATCAAATATTATGCTTGTTAACATTCAAAATATGAAAATATATATATTTCCGACTAAATATTGTTGGTGAGGATAGGTCCGTGGGGGATTCGATAGATCTATCCAGCCCATGGCCTAATATTGTTGAGAGTGTTGCCGCTTTACATGCACCCAATGACTTTAGAGTACGTTTCAGAATGAGTAGGTCTACATGTGAACAAGTAGTTCTTCAATTATCCAGTAAATTTGCATCTGGAAAAAAGGAGGTATGACGAGAGGCTCTGTAGAGAAACAGTTACGGATATTAAATTATACCATATGCTAAATCCTTTCATCAAACCCTTGTTACAGAAATAGTTAAAGTTTGTGAAGCAACTGTCTATGCAATCTTTCATCGCACATCTACAACCATTTCTACTGAAATGTTGCCGACTTTGAATTAATGTACATCAGGATTCAAAGTACAAAAAAAAAAAACTGTTCTGAAGTTTTTTGAACATAATAAATTACCTGGTGTCAAAGGTGCTATAGATGGGTTGTATCCTTATAAAAACACCAAAATAGTTCCTGGATAATATTTCAGCCGTAAAAAGTTTCCATCTATATTGCAAGCTATTTGGAACCAGAATCTCCACTTTCTGGATGTTTTCTGAAGATGACCGGGATCAGTCCGTGATTCATGAGTTTTAAAAAAATTCACCGTTGTATGTGAGTCATTGAAAACAAGGAGCATTTTTTCCCTGTAAACACCCATTTTTAGGAGATAGCTAATATCCTTTAAGTGACTTATTAATGACACCTTACAAGAATTTCGACAACCTAACAATGATCCAAAAGGCTACAGATTTAAAAAATTTTCCAGCAGGATATGTATTGAGAGGGCATTTGGGTACTTAAAGGAAGATTCAGATGTCTAAAGTATATAGAAATGCTAGATATTTGTGAAGCAGTAAAACTTGTGCTAAGTTGAAGATTACACGACAATTGCTTACCTCTGACGATTTCAAGAATTTACAAGACATTGATTAAATAAATGACTTCCATGACTTTTTAAAAAGAACAAAATCTGCAGAGCAGTAACGTGTGTCGATTCCTCATATGCTTTAAAAGACACAATAGCTGATCAGTATTGCTCCGGGCATATTTTCTTAGTTGATTTAGCAATTTGAATTGACACACAAATACATGCAATACAATACAAATGTCTTTCCCATACAGGAACCTGTAATCCAGTTTTTTTTTTTCTTTTTAACCTGTCAATAGATTAGGTCGATTGTCGTTTATGTGAATAATTTCACAGTTTTAGGGACCTTTTACTGCGTACTTTGCAATATGAATTTTTTCAATTGTAGTAGGTCGTATGGTGATTTATAGAAGTTAGGTTATTGTTTTTTACTATTTGATGGCTGGCTGTCTCATTAACATTCATACCAGATCTCTGTTTTTATATAATCAGGGCACGCCATACACTCAAAAGCTTACTGGACATATGCGCTGTTCCTTATCTAGCAATGTTAATTGCTGTCTTGAACTTTCTATGAGGTCGGGAAATTGCTCATTGTTGAAGTAACTTCAAAACGACGAAAAAATAATTGTTTGAAAGAGCTCTTCACTTGCTTGGTTTTACCTTTTATTTATGCTATAGTTTCTGTATATCTAATGGTCGTGAACAATTTTGTTAAGACTTTTTATGCTAAATACAAAAGATATGTGTCAAAATTTCAAATATGACCCGAAATTGTCAGTAGTTTCAGGATAGAGAAGATTGTTTTTTTCACAGGATCCTACTATGTTCCCTATTGGCAACCATCTAGGATTAAATGTGGATATACCAGACATTATTTTTAAGGTGCAACCCAAAAACTATTAAGACCAAGTTTGGTTCTAGTTCGCAAAGTGGTCTCAGGGGTGATCTTTGAATGAAAAGTTTACGACATACTGACAAAAAATGGAGGCAAAAGATCACCCAGGCGAGGTAAAAATTAATTGAAACTTTTTTATTTTTTCTTACAAAATAAAAATAAACCTCAGAGAGAATGAATGAAATGTCTTTTCTCTATCAAAAGTACATTAACTATACTAGTATCTTAACTGGAGAGTTCTATCACCAGAGTACAGGCCCAGGATACACGAATTGCTCACCTGGGTTTATTGAAAAATTGACAAAATTAGGCCTTAATAAGGATTAATTTTATCAACAAGATGGTGTTCTCTACAAACACAATTTTTTTAGCAAAACACCCATTATTTTAAACTTCTAAACTTTTAAACCCTAAAAGTCTGACGGCTTCAACCCTGATATGTGTTTCTTACAGCCTAATTAGCTGAACATTTTGGCAAGCGAACAGTTTCCTCTATCGAATATCGTTTTTTAGTAATAAGCAAAATACAGTAGTTTTGTAAAACGTTAACAAAGACGGACGTCAGCGATGGCATAAGCTCACATGGACCTTTAATCCAGATAAAGTAAAACAACAACAACAAAAAAAAAAACAGGTTCATCATAAGTTAACATTTTTATCAGAGTCTGTAAATTTTTTGAGTTTGCAAAGTTTTTCTTATTTCATGAGGCAGTCCCCAGTATATCGAGACTGTCGCGGGAATAGTACGTGTCCATTGTCGACGTCGCCGTGGGTGGAAGTAGATCAGACGGAAGATAAACCAATGGCTGAATTAATGTTTTCATATCATTAGCCTTCATAAGCTTTAAACTACGATAGACTGGGATTGAATTACGGTAGGTTTGGTACCTTTTTGCATCTAAGAATTTTTTTCACATCAGGGTTTTCCAATAATCTTTCCAATATACTTTAAATCCAAATTTCACTCAGGGTGGATATATTGCTGCTTAACAAGTTTTAGACTGGTCCACCGGTGCATTATAAGCTATACTACGCAGTATTTTTTGTAATAATTGACATGTACTCAGGAATAAATCATTTACTAATTAAATTATTATTATTGTTGTTGTTGTTGTTGTTTTGATCTGTAATTGAATTTTTTCTGATGCTCACCAAATACTTCTTTATTTCCAGTGGATTTGGAATATCCTCTTTTGAATGGTATCTCTAGCCTTAACGTTGGCTGGTCGTGTTTTTCTAGTCGAATCATCTGAAAGTTCATTTGAGTCCTTTGTGTCCTGTAACTTCTAACGGGTAGAGTTTAGCAATGGAGCTTGTGGTCTCTCCAAAATTAGTCTTTATTCGAATTACTCGAATTAGCCTATTGTTTCCTTTCAACGGTTCTTTGATTACCCCTATTTTCCAGTTTACCCGGGAAGATTTATAATGAATCTGAACAACATCTCCTAATTTCACTGTTTGTTCGGTTTTTCCTGAAAGTTTGTGAAACTCGCGCAACGATGTCACATATTCGGATTTCCATCGCTGACGAAAATGCTGAATAAGTGTTGCTTGTAGCTTTGCACGTTTGCTAAGATCCCTGTCTGTAATCAACGTTATTTCGTTAATGTCACTCACTGAAGTTTGCGGAAATGGCAAAACTGGAATTAAAAGATATGCTGGTGTTAAGGCTTTGCAATAATTTATGTCGGAAGACGGGTACGCAAGTGGTCTGTCATTTAGCATGGTCTCTACTTCCACAATTATTTTTTGCAGCTGTCATTTAGCGTGCTCTCTATTTCCACAATTATTTTTTGCAGCTGTCATTTAGCGTGTTCTCTATTTCCACAATTATTTTTTGCAATGTATCAATGTCAATTTGTTAACGTCCGAGTATTTTCTTTAAGCTTGTCTTTGTAAGTCCTAGTAGAGATATTTCAGATTCTGACGAAACTCGACGTAACCCGACGAAAGGAACCTTTAACGACGAACCAGAACCTAAATAGCGCAAAGGGGACCATTAGCTGAAGATATTATCTTAGTCATTTCTAATATTATTTTTAGATTACTTATAAGACTGTTATTAAATACATTTGTTTATCGAGCTTTTTACATTAAATCATCATCATCGCCTTACACATATGATATGAGACATTATTCATATAGAAATCAAATCTTGTAGAGTCTGTTATCGGTCAAGTGCACCCTCACATTGGTAGCTTGCCAAGTCCGTGAAATAACCACGCATTGACTTTTAATAAATATGTTTATCTATTGAGCAACACAGCGAAATCATGGACAAAGTTTTAAGAAATGAAGATTGAATTGAATAAATCGAAATGCCAAACTGAAAAAAATACTTTCTCGACATAAAACTATTTATAATATAACTTGCTTCAATCACGGACCATATAAATACTTTCACGGCGCCCGCCAAAGGACATTTTTACGCCATGGCTAAAATATACATGTCTTTTGTGCGGATTTCGGACGACGGAAGTTTTTTTTTCTTATGAATTTTTATTTTTGTAAGGAATAACTTAATACCGAAGTTATGAGGAAACTATTAGATCAATGACATTCTTAAACAAGAGGCTCTCAAGAGCCTGTATCGATCACCTGGACCATGGCTGACATAGATAAAAGGCATTTCCAATAGGTAAAATGAAAAATAAAATTTAGCAGAATACTTTTTTTCTAAAATTACAGTATTCTTGTTTGGTTTCCATGGCAACCGAAAGATCCACCATCCATTACAACCCATAACAGAACACCATTAAAAAAAATTTGGGCAGGGGTTCCCCTTATAATTAAAGTAATACATAGTGCTGAAATTAAAACATGCAAACCACTTTTCAAATAAAAATTCAAAAATTTGGGCAGAGGTTCCCCTTAAAATCAATAGGGCCAATGTGAAAACTATGTTCCAGATGGTGGCCATCTTGGATGAGGTACGGACCTACCAGATACATTTTTTGGATGGGACCACCTTAGGACCATTGTGGCTTAGATTGGTTCTAATTGGACTAGTAGTTTCTGAGAAGAAGATCTTTGAATGTATATTCCATAGGGTCCAATGTTAAAACTATGTTCCCGCTGGCGGCCATCTTGGATGAGGTAGAGACCTGCCAGATAACTTTTTTGGAAGGGACCATCTAAGGACCATTGTGACTAAGTTTGGTTATAATTGGATGGGTAGCTTCTGAGAAAAAAATCTTTGAATGTCTTTCCCATAACCCAATGTTAAAACTATGTTCCCCGCTGGCGGCCATCTTGGATTAGGTACAGACCTGCTGGAAACCTTTTTTGGATGGGACCATCTAAGGACCATTGTGACTAAGTTTGGTTATAATTGGACAGGTAGTTTCTGAGAAGAAGATCTTTGAATGTCTTTTCCATAGGGTCCAATATTAAAACTATGTTCCCCGCTGGCGGCCATCTTGGATGAGGTACGGACCTGCCGGATATCTTTTTTAAAGGGGACCACCCATGGACTATTGTGACCAAATTTGGTTCCAATTGGCCCAGTGGTTTCAGAGGAGAAGATCTTTGAATGAAAAGTTTACGCCGGACGGACGGACGACGGACGACGGACGCCGGACGCCAAGTGATGGCAAAAGCTCACCCTGGCATAGCCAGGTGAGCTAAAAAAGATACAATGCAAGTGAAGCAAATATTTAATAAAAAAATAATGAAACTGAGAGAGAAATGAATGTTAGAATAGAGTCGGAAGAGTCTGAAATAAGTTCACCTTTACAGAAACGGAATATGTTCGAGAACGAGTAAATCAAATGCATATATACTATTAGTAATTTGTTTTGCGAGAATTGAATTCTCTGCTTGTATTGCATCGAGTGCGACAGCACGAGATGCAATGCGAGCTGAGAAATCCATCCGACTAAAACAACTAACTAATAGTATTTTTATCGCTAATTCTGTTATTGAAAAATACCGGATACACGTTCCCCTTTCCAATGAAATATTTAATTTAGTTGAACTATTACTTTTGGTTGAATATAGCGCTTTCTTTCTCGGGATTATTTCTGTCACGAAACGTCACGCGACGTCATATTAATACGCTGTTGCTAACGTTCCATAGAGATTGACGATAATATGTTTATATCAGTGCAGTGCAGTGATAATAGAATTATCGTCGCTCGGAAACAATTGAAAATTGCGCAAATTAGCGATAATTAGCTTTAACGCAGAGACCCTCCCAACCC
>MJUU01036307.1:47477-66636 GCA_002080025.1 Modiolus philippinarum | reverse complement strand
GGATTTCGATGGGATTTTTTTCTTTGGATTCCTCTTGATCTAAGCTTTCAGAGGTATGCAATGAATTTGGCGTGGCTCTTACCGTTTCCGAGCTACAAGGGGTCAAAGGGGCCAAAATTGCAATTTTTCTAAATATATGTCTTAACTTTATTTTTCATCAGATTTCGATGGAATTTTTTTCTTTGAATTTCTATGGATGTAAAGTTTTAGTTGATAGTACATATTTTGCATAGCTCTTATGTTTTTTCATCAGTAAGTGATCAAAAGGGTTGAATTTTTCCTTTTTTTTGTTCCTAGTTAATAACTGTGTCAAGCTTCTTTTTGTGTCCATCTAATTATTGTGTCAAGCTCTTTACTGTGTCCACAGTCACTTTAAACTACTTCTGTTGAAATTTCAGTGGTCGACATGCTGCGGTCGTATCATGCTGCGCTCGGCGTAGCCCTTTATTCTCTTATTAGGTTCAGTAGGGTCAAATATACTATTTGGATTGATTTTTTTAACACGGCATATCAAGGATTACGATATTTTTGTTTTTTTAAAAATGTTGCTAATGTCACCAATTTCTTGACGGACATTTGATGGACAGTGTGACATTAGCAACAAGGAAAATAGCATTTCTTGCTTAATTCCTGAAATGTTAGAATAAAAAATTGATTTGATGTTCTTTAATTGACATAAACAATTTTTAAAATTAACCAAGTCATTTGTTTCGAATTAAATTAATGTAATTATTGCAGAAAACATTGTGTCTAACGTCACCCTTTGACAGAACATTTTGTATCTAATGTCACCAATTGACGGAATGTATCGTGTCCAATGTCACTTTTTGATGGAACATATTGTGTCTAATGTCACACACTGACGGAACACATCATGAAAGGTTAATTTAAAGTTCTGTTATTAACTTTTATTATTTCTCATACCAACCAAGTCATCTATTATTGAGTGTATTAATATTACTAATTCAGAAAACATTGTATGTTATAGATCACAATTGAAAATAACTTTGTGTCTAATGTCACCAGCTGACGGAACATATCGGGTCTAATGTCATCAATTGACGGAAATGATTGTGACAAATGTAACCCATGTTGTGCTGGCAATGCCAAATGTGCTCAACAGCAGCATGAAAATAAAAGGATTTAATCCTTTATGCTTTGAAGGAAAATTAAACAGGGATTTTGCTACAACAATACAAAAAATTCAAGTTGAACATACACATAAAGTTAGTATACATGTAATTATGTCCCATAAACAAAGTTTTGGAGAGATATTGTGTTTACTCCTTTTCTTATCATTATAAATATTTACCAGTACTATTGCCTTTTTTAATGAAGTTATGCATCAACAATATGCAGTACGGTGTCAGTTGAGCTTATTCCATAAAAGCTCTCTGACCTGTCAATTGGTTTCATTTGCATATTTTTACACCAGCTTCATACCACAATGTACCTGGATATTTGCTTTATAGTAGCTTATTTACAACCAAAAATAAAGATAGACAAATCCTCAAGATTCTGAGTTTATTGCTTGACTGATTGACCATCACTTATTTTACCCAACATCTAAATTTCCACTGTCAGTTTGATGGGTCAGGTACCATTTGCTTCCGTTCTCACTTACTTTACTTTACTTTCCTGATGCCCAAAGTTTGTTGGAGCTTTGATTTCCTGTTTTGTCTTGAATATAATGCTGTTCTATTTTTAGTTTTTTCCCATAATACTGATTCTTCCTTGCATTTTTCTTTTTCATGCTCATAGAAATTATTCTTATCTTGGTTCTGATTGAGGGTCAGAGAAGTGACAGCTCTCTGTACCATCAAAGCCAAGGGCCAGAAAGTGACATTAATCAATTGATGCTTTACAGATTTTTTTACTATATTGTTGCTAAATCTGATGGGTGCAATATGTGAAGCAGATCTTGCTTGCCCTTACAATTATCTGATTATGCTCCAAGTATTTTAGGGTTTCCCTTTTGTTTTAGTGTTATTTGTTGGGTATTTGTAATATGCTATATTTATTATTGTATTTTCTTTGTATTCAATGTACATTGTATGTGTTATCCACAATTGCCAGGCCATTTGGTTTGTTTCTTTTGATTTATAACAATCTTATACTCTGAGATTAGTACCTGAAAAATGTTTGGCACAGACTGTAAAGGTACTGTATTTTTGCAATTAGAACTGAATAAACTTAAATGTTTACTTTCGAGTTGGAAATAATGGACTGCTTTTTGTTATTTTCACTTGTCCAAACTTCCACAAAAACAAAAGTTCATGTTACTTGTTTCAGAAGTAGTTTCTTTATGCAACGTTCCCAACATGAGTCCATCAAACTGTGACAATTGAAACAGAAAGTCCGTCAAATTGTGACAATAGGAACACCAAAGCCCAGAAAACATATAAAACATGGTTACAAATGGTAAAATGTGTGACCAATTGGCATAAATTGACACCCCTGACATCAAAATCACTTTTGATTTTATAAAAGTTGATTAAAAACAATGAAGATATGGACACATGTTTCAATCGTTTTTGTTGCTAATGTGAAAATGTTTGACAGACAGCATTTGATTCATTTTTTCATCTTCCTTCCTAATTTGTTGACAAACCTGCCATATTCAAGTCATAAAGCTCACCTTCAAATTGGAATATTTGTTGTTCAAAGGCTTTAGTCTGTACAAAATAATGAAAACTTTGATGGGTGAATGTGTATAATGTCACCGAAGCATTTTGACGGAAATGACATTTGCAACATTTTAAGACAATTTTTAGCAGATTTTTTTCATAAAAAATTTCTGTTCCTCAATCAAATAAGATAGTTTTGCCATTATACTTTTTAAAGATATGATCTAAAATTGAATTCCAATAACAATAGGGATCCAAAACAAACTGTTGCAAATGTCACAAAATTTGACGGACAACATTTTGCATTCGCACCATTACCAATTTTTTCATCTTCTCAATTTATCCCCACAGTCCACAAAGTTTTTTTGATGTGTATACATAAGCCTTTGAACTACTTAAACAAGATATACCTTGATAGGGTATAATCAATTGATAATTTGTGCTTTATTCAATGATGAATTGAGGGAATATTTGTAGAAGTGAGTTGTGTCCGTCAAATATTCCGTCAATTCAGACAGACATTTTTGTTTTTTGCTTTAATGATTTACATTAATTATTAAGGAAACATTGTATGTGATTGATATGATATATATTGACAACATGAACTCAAATCTACTTGGTTTTACTCATTATTTTTATTAGAAATTCAAGGGTGAAAAAAATTGACGGACAAAGTGACATTAGCAACACAATTCCATGGAAGTTGTCATATTACATCTTTGCACTTAGCTTCAGTTAGGGGTTTTACAAAAACTTTCCTTTCTATTTCACCTCCTTGTAGAGATGCTGTTTTAATGTCCATAGTGCATGTTTTCCAGCCTCTTTGGGCTATAACAGCTAGAACTAGTCTTAAAGAGTCTGTTCCACAAGTGGGTGAATCTTTCGGTATCTCATCTCGATTAATCTCCTCGAATCCTCTTGCGACTAGTCTCGCCTTATGTATTGTCCCTTCGGGTGTGTCCTTTAGACTACATACCCACCTCGTTGAAATGCACTTTTGACCTGTGTTCTTACACTCCTTATACACACCATTGTTCTTCCATGAAATAAGTTCTTTACATTTAGCATCATCGAATGAAATATCTTCAAAAACCATAACATTATCATTTTGAGCAGCATTTTGATCTATGTTTGGAGTTACATTTTCCAATTCCTCTACTTTACTTAAATCTACTGAGATTTCTGCATCCTTTAGTGTTTCAGGTTTCAAATACTGCAAGTTAAACCAGTTTTTATTGTTACCTGTCACTTTTCCTGCTCGTCCAGTGACCTTTGCAACACACAGTTCACCATTTTCAACATTTTTATACCTTAAAGTTTGTCCTATTTTGATGTCTGACAGTTTGAATTTTTCTAGTTCAGCTGCTGCATTTTCACCATTTTCAATATTACTATCATCATCATTCTCATTATCAGTGTCACTGTCACAATAATTTTCGTATTCATCTCCCTGATATGGCATTGCCATAGAAGTAATTGTCTTTTCACTGTTGTCCTGTTCAGATTTCTCAAGATTAGGATTGTTCCTATCACCAATTTCAGGTATTGTTGATATCTTGGTTAATCGGCATTGATGAACTCTTACAAGCATTCCACCATGTCTTATGAAAACAACAACTCCATCCTGTCCAATTACTACTCCAGGACCTTTCCACTCTTTGCTATCTGGTCTCTTATAGTAGACTTTGTCTCCTGTCAGATAAGAAACGCCACTTGAACGAGTTTGTTTTCTCAATGCTCTTCGAATCCGTTCTGAACATTCACTTTTGGTGAAAGCTGTTCTTGCAGAGTGTAATGCCTCTATATGTTTTCCAACAATTTCACTCATGGTGGTACCTTCCAGTGCAGGCAGCTTATCTGTTAAAATACTAGGCAAGTTTGGATTACGACCAAAAACGAGCTGGTACGGACTATATCCATGTTCATTATCCAATGCATTCTTTGCCATAAGAGCCCAGCTTAAAGCTACATCCCAGTCACAATTATTATCTGCCTTTAATTTCAGTAAAGTATCAGTAAGAGTTTGATTATGTCTCTCAAGGAGTCCATTACTCCACGGACTGTAAGCTGGGGTAGTTTTCACTTCAATGTTGAAATTTTCTGCCATATCTCTTACTTCATCGTTGTTAAATTCGCCACCATTATCACTATACAGACGTTTTGGCGAGCCATGAACTGAAATCCAGGACTCCAGAAATTTCTTCACAAATTCTGAACCTTTCTTAGTCCTCATGATACTTCCGGCATTAAAGCGGGTAAATTCATCAATTATATGTAGATACCAGACATTGTGATCTAGTTCATGCAGATCAACGGCTACAGTTTCATTAAATTCGGTCGCCAGGGGTAATCCAACTACAGGTTTAGGACTGGGTCTTTTATTGACAATACATATTTCACAATTTTCACATACTGAACGCAAAAGTTCTAGAGTATCAGCATTGTTTGTTCCTGCCTTACGCAAAAGTTTAGCCAAACGGTTAAATGTTGCATGTCCAAATTGTTTGTGGAGTTTTATTTATGGCACGCCGTATTAACATTTATTCCTCTTTCAAGATATCTCATAAAGTTTTAAAGATATCTCATAAGCATTATAAGATATCTTATAAAAGATATGAGATATCTTATAAAGTTTATTAGATATCTCATATCTTTTATAAGATATCTCATAAAATAATTTTTATAAGATATCTCATAAAATATATAAGATATCTGATAAAAGATATGAGATATCTTATAAAGTTTATAAGATATCTATATCTTTTATCAGATATCTCATAAAATAATTTTTATAAGATATCTTATAAAATATATAAGATATCTTCTAAAATATATAAGATATCTTATAAAGTTTATAAGATATCTCATAAACTTTATAAGATATCTACTAAAGTTTACAAGATATCTTATATGTTTTATGATATATCTTATAAAAAATATTTTATGAGATATCTTATTAAGCTTTAGAGATATCTTATAAACTTTGTAAGATATCTACTAAACTTTATAAGATATCTTCTTCAATAATGTTTATAAGATATCTCATAAAATAATGTTTATATCTTCTAAAATATATAAGATATCTTATAAAGTTTATGAGATATCTTATAAAGTTTATGAGATATCTTATAAAGTTTAGTAGATATCTTACAAAGTTTATAAGATATCTCTAAAACTTAATAAGATATCTCATATCTTTTATAAGATATCTCATAAATTTTTTTTATAAGATATCTCATAAAACATATAAGATATCTTGTAAACTTTAGTAGATATCTTATAAAGTTTATGAGATATCTTATAAATTTTATAAGATATCTTATATATTTTAGAAGATATCTTATATATTTTATGAGATATCTTATAAACTGTCAATTATATAAGATATCTACTAAAATATATAAGATATCTTCTGAAATATATTAGATATCTTATATAAAATATGAGATATCTTATGAATGGAATAAATATAAAAATGGCTTGCCATATTTATTAAAGTCTTCCGTTTCTCCACTGGACTCATTTCATCCGTGACATTTAGTACATTGTCCACTGATGTCAATTCAGATTGTGTTTTGTAATGTTCACACAATAATGTCCACTCGATGTGAATTCTAATTCTACTGGTTTATTGAACATTGTTGCTTTATCATTTTTCAAGTCAAGGATAGTTCCAGCTTTCTTTAGTGATGACTTACTAAGTAACAATGGAATGTCAGCTTTTACTATTTCAGTTTCAATTTTGCATCTTGTACTTCCGATCTGAGCTGGTATAATAGCATGCATAAAAGAATTTACTACTTTTCCATCACCAAACTTAAATGCTCTATTACTTGTCATTGTAGGGACATCCTCAGTTTTCTCTAAGAACTGTTTAAACCAACTTTCTCCACATACAGTACGAATACGTGCAGTGTCTATTATAGCTGAACAAGCTGATTCAAGTACAAATATTTCATTCACAGGGGGTTGCTCTTTGGTAAACAGTGTTACATTGCAGTTTTCAACAGTTTCTGTTTCAACAGTGTTGACAGAATTTCTTTTTTCCGGACAGTCTTTTGCCCAATGAAAAACACTTTGGCAAATAGCACACTTCGTTCTCTTTCCAAACTTGTTCAGAGGATTAGTGCCCCTTTCTTTGGGTTTAGCCCCTTTCTTCAGTTGTGTGTAATAAACTGGTTCTTGCTTAATTGTTATACTAGGACAGTAGGTGTGTCACTAGCTACTTCAGTGTTGGCAGGTGTTCTTTCCCCAAAAATACGTTGCAATGCTGACTTCATGGAATCATATTTTATGTCACTTGAGGCTGTTAAAGCTAGTTGTTTATCTCTTTCTGACAGACTAGCATTATATAAAAGTTTGAAAGCAATCACGGCTTCAGGAAGTGTCATATCATGTTTTTTGGACTTATTGTACCTCTTGTCAAATTCCACAATATAGTCTGACATTGACATATTTTCTGTTTTCACAAACGTGTCAAAGGATTTGTAAGCTTCGTATGCTTTGTCCTTGTCATCCTGTTTAAATGCCTTGTCTAGCTGTTTAATTAACGTCTCCATTCCATTTTCCTCAGCCAGATCAGCTGCCGGAATATCCATTGCCACATCCCATGCATTTCCTTTAAGTGTAAGTGATACCGCAAGTGCCTGTTTTTCACTTTTCAATTCGGTAACTAATTGCCATACGGAAATTTTGTTTTTCCATGTTTCATAAGTCATTGACCTCGGGTCGAAAAAAGGTGGATTCTTAAAACTTGCTGCCATGTTTTTCTCCGCGTTCTGCTACCATGAAAACTTTGTATCAGCTACAGTTAAGACTCACCAATCAGTTGTAATAGTCCTTTTGGCCACTGTACGTTCGGGCGCCCGATTGATCTTCTGCTTGAAGGTAACGATGGTTCCTGCTTCTTGCGGATGTAGCTAATAACCGGAAAATAAGGAACTTGCTAATAAACGGAACTCAACTTAACAATAGGAACCTATGGGAATTTCACATTTTCATCTTCTTTTCTGAAACCACTTAATAGATTTGAACCAAACTTGGCAGAAATGTTGAGCAGGTGGTCCTTTACCAGATTTTTGAAATTAGTGCTGATCGAAAATTCATCATGGCCTCCAGGGTCAATTATGTGTTCTGATTGGTCCAAATTTCAAAAGTCTTCTTGTCAGAAACTGCAAGGTGGATTGAATAGTTGCTTTGCAGAGATGATTGTTAGTAAGTCCTGTACTTAATTTGTGAAATTGGTGCCAATCAGAAATTCAAAATGGCCGCCATGACAAAACTAAGTTCAACATTGGACCCTATGGGAATTTCACATTTTCATCTTCTTTTCTGAAACCACTTAACAGATTTCAACCAACATTGGCAGAAATGTTAGACAGGAGGTTCTTTGCCAGATTTGTGAAATTGGTCCTGATTGAAAATTCAACAGGGTCACAAAGGTCAATTTTGTATTATGATGAAATAGTCCTTTACAGCCATGTACCAAATTGTAGGTAAAGGAATGTCACACTTACACTAAACACAGTTTATTCCAAAGTTTGCCAGGTGAGCCATTACAGGCTATGTGGAGCCTCTGGTTAGTTTTGTTATTTTTGACCTTACTTTACAGGAAAAAAAACCTAACAAATTATTTCCTTTTTATTGTTTTTTACGTTTTTCATATCAATGCATTACAGCAACATAGCCTTAACCTGCTTCATTTGCTTATTTTAGACTTTTTGAATATTAAACAGCTACAGGTAATGATCAATTTCCTTTGAACCAGAAGCTTTTACTGAAACGTACAAAATCTTTAAATCTATAGGAAATATTAACAGTAATATTGTGACACAGCGACAACAGAATCATATTGTCTGTTTAATGAAAAAAAACCTGATGTTTAAACTGTAAATTTATCACTAAAACTATGTATTTTAAGTACCTTGGATGTGTGATTCTCTTCTGAGAAAAAATTGTATCTGAAAACTATGACAAATTGACGCCATAATCGAGTCAATACACATGTATGTGCACACTCCAACTACATGCCAGGTCGGTGGCCCTGTCCCCTCAGTCATGCATGAGTGATCACAATAACTTTTTTGTTCGAAATCTGTGCAGCCTTAACCCTTAGTCCTAGGCACTTGATATTTCTCATGTGGTTGCATATCTATGTGTACACCCCAAATCCATGCCAGTGGTTTCAGTAGGAATTTGAATAGGGGGAGAATTGGAAATAACAGGGGGAGAAAGAATAAACAGCCGGGGGTCTGGGGCCGCTAAAGGCCCCCAGTAGGTCCAGGGCAAAGCCCTGGTAGGGGGTCCAGGGGGGCGAAGCCCCCCGACCGAAAATGGATTTGAGGAAATTTGAACCCCAATTGTGGCTTCTCTTGCCACCAATTACTCCTTTTTTCTTTGTTAACAACAACTGTGATTCACAAATTATGATACATTATAAGCAATCTTCATATATGTTTTTATTTCAGGTGCAATTTGTGGTGACATGCAGTGATGGTGTGACATCATGTACTGTGTGGGCCAATATTCTAGAATCACTTTATTTCACTAGTATACTGAAAGTCATATTTTATAATTTCTATAAAAATCGTGTCATTACCTATCCTAGAGTATTTCATAACATTGCAACCATGTTCGTTTATTAGCGTGTTATAACTTTTTCAGTTTTTAATTATTGATGGTGGAATATAAATGATTCCTAGCCAATTTCATAACATAATAACCATGTTCATTTATTAAGAAATCTTTTATTATATGATTTCATCCACTAAATATGTGTTTCGGATCGATTTGGGCACAGGCGTTCGTTTCTGTCACTGGGGAGAACGACTCCGTGTTGGATAGTAAACCCCCATGGATAGTCGTTCTCCCCATTGACAGAAACGAATGCCTGTGAATGTAGCACTTTTTTGGACAAAGTCCAATATTGAGCGTTGTCGCTTCATTTTTCATCACCACTGACCTTCGGTATGGTTATCGACAGCCATTTTAATCTCGGACCTATAATCGCGTCCCTTCGTACTTTCAAGTAAATCTGGAACGTAAACTGAGACAGTAGTGTGTATTCAGCCGGGAACCAGCGCAGTGGCGATATTGATAAATGGGGCGAACTAACCAATGGCCAGAGTAAATCACAATCTTCCAAACGCTTTAATGGGACGAAATTCTAGAGTAAGCATCACGTTNGAAATATTAACAGTAATATTGTGACACAGCGACAACAGAATCATATTGTCTGTTTAATGAAAAAAAACCTGATGTTTAAACTGTAAATTTATCACTAAAACTATGTATTTTAAGTACCTTGGATGGGTGATTCTCTTCTGAGAAAAAATTGTATCTGAAAACTATGACAAATTGATGCCATAATAGAGTCAATACACATGTATGTGCACACTCCAACTCTATGCCAGGTCGGTGGCCCTGTCCCCTCAGTCATGCATGAGTGATCACAATAACTTTTTTGTTCGAAATCTGTGCAACCTTAATCCTTAGTCCTAGGCACTAGATATTTCTCATGTGGTTGCATATCTATGTGTACACCCCAAATCCATGCCCAGTTAGTGTCCCTGACCCTGCAGTCATGCATGAATGATTATGATAAGTTTTTTGTTCGAAGTTTGTGCAGCCTTAACCTGTAGTCTTAGGCATAGGATATTTGGCGTGTGGTTGCATCTATATGTGTAGACTCTGATTCCATGCCCTGCTGGTGGCCCTGACCCCTTAGTCACACATGATTGATCATGTGAAGTTTTTAGTTCCAAGTTTGTGCAACTTAAAACGTTAGTCCTAGCTAGGCACTTGATATTTGGCATGTTGGTGCATATACATGTGTACACCATATGACTCCTTGGCAATTTGGTGGCCCAACCCCTCAATCATGCATGACTGATCACATTAAGTTTTTTTTTGTTTGAAGTTTATTTGGTATATGGTTGCATATATTTGTGTACACCCCACTTCCAATTGGTGGCTCTGACTCCTCAGTCATCCATGAATGACCACATTGAGTTTTTGTCAAGCAGTTTGAACAGCCTTAACCAGTAGTCTTAGGCACTTGATATTTGATACATGTATGGTGTTGCTTCTACATGTGTAAACCAAGATTCAAGGCCCAGTTTATGAGCCTGACTCCATTGTCATGCATGAGCAATCTTGTTAAGTTTCTTTAAGACAGCTGTTGTTCTAGGTCAGTGTGCATATTAGGGCAATGCATCCCCACAGGCGAGACATATTCGTGTGTCCACAGTTTATGTATTGTGAGCTTTTGTCATTTTTGGCATCCCTCTTCCATTAACTTTTCATATTTTAATCTTTACCTCTGTGCAACTGCTGGGCCAAATAAAAACCAATTTTGACAAGAAGCATCTATGGAAGGTCCTCTGTGAAATTTGCTCCTTTCGTCCCAATCAGTCAAGAAACATGGCTACCACAAGCAAATTTTGTTTCTGATTGGCTGATTTTAAAAGGCTCTTCTCCAAAAATACTCATGCTCCTGTTTCTATGTCACATTACTTTGACCACAATTTTATGGTTGAAACTGGAATGACTTTTAAGATATTTTCATTTTTGTTGTCTCGCCTGCGACGAATGTCGCGAATGCAAGACATAGCGACCATAGATTCCGTCGTCGTCGACCACATTTTGGTTATAAACCCAAATGTCAAAGTTTTATAAACTGCAATAACTTTCTCAAATCTTATTCAGTCTTCTTCGAATTTGGACACAATATTTAGTACGGATAAAAAATTATATCCCAAGTATGATTTTGAAAAAAAAATTCGAATTTTTCCATATTTTTTTCCTTAGTTGGACTTAGTTTTTTTCATGATAATTCATGGTGAAGACCTATATTCCAGCAACTATAAATTATAGGGATATGATAATTGGTCAGTGGATACATCATGGGTAACCACGAACATCAGTACCAGAATTAGGTCATCTTGACCTACATTTTTCGGCATGAGTGACTTTGGTTAAATTTTTGGTGGAGGTCCATATCTCAGCATCTATAAGTTATAGTGGCATGATGATTTGTCATTGTACAGGTTATAAGTAACCAACAACATCAGCATGATCAGTACCAGAATTAGGTCATTTTTACCTCTATTTTTCCACATGAATGACTTTGGTTAAATTGGTGGTGGAGGTTCATATTTCAGCAACTATAACTTATAGTGGCATGATAGTTAGTCAATGGATACATTAGGGATAACCACAAACATCAGTACCAAAGTTAGGTCATCTTGACCTACATTTTTTCGCATGAGTGACTTTGGTTAAATTTTCAGACAATCATTTCTTACTAACCACAGTGACAGCAGGCAAGACACAGGGTTGAGGGCAACCCTTACGTACTTTTGAATGTTATACCTAGAGCAATGATATTTGGTATGTGGATTTGTGTGTAACATTTTCTCTCTTGAACCTTGACCTACAGTTAATCATTGAGTGATTTCATTACATCTTCATGTTGTTTCATAGATCTCATCTAATGATGTTTGACCTGTCAATTACATAATTCTGCTGTTTCACCCCATGTTACCTGACTTTTACCTTATTACTTTGTTGAATAACTCAACATTTCTTCATTAATGATATACATGTACCTACATTAGTGGACTACTAATGTTTCCTCAGCTTGCTACAAAATATGTTACTCCTAAATGTCTAGTGCTTTGCAGTTAATTCTATAACAAACTTTAAATGGTGATTAAATAATTCCGATATATACATGTATATACATGATAAATATATTTAAGAATTTAGTTAAAACATACATGTAACTTTTAGTTTGCTAATGACTTCTATCTTCATTACAGTGTTATTCTTCAGAACACCACAGTTGAGGAATTCTTAAAAGGTATTGCAGTGATGGCACATTTAGCTGTTTTAAGACGTCAAGGGGATCCAGAAAAATTATCTGAAGCTGTGTTTGTTGATGTGTTTAGACTGTTCGCCAGGATGTGTGGTCTTATTCCAGTGTAAGTTTTTGAGGACCAGGCACCTCGGTATTGTACTTACCACATTGTGTATTAGCGCTGTTAAAAAATTCTTCTCTTGGGGTCTTTGAAAGCATCATCATTCAAATTCCTGTGGATGGTCTAGTTATTTAGAAACATTTCCAATTACAAAAAACTTGATAAGGCCTTTTTTTTATGCCCCCGCCATTAGGCGTCGGGGGCATTAAGTTTTACCGGTGTCGTCCGTACGTACGTATGTCCGTCCGTCCCGAAATAATTTCGGTCACACATTTCTCAGGAACTACTAATGAGAATAATTTGAATTTTGGTATGCTGCTTTACCATCATGAGTTGTACGTTGTAAGCAAATTTCATTGATGTCGGATGTCAACTTCCTGTTTGACGGTACGTCCGTCCAGAAATAATTTCCGTCACACATTTCTCAGGAACTACTAATGGGAATAATTTGAAATTTAGTATGCTGCTTAACCATCATGAGTTGTACGTTGTAAGCGAATTTCATTGATGTCGGATGTCAACTTCCTGTTTGGCGGGGCATCTGTGTCCTACGGACACATTCTCTTCTAAGTTATTTTGTTGGTTTACAGAATTTTTTTCAAAAAGGATAGGGTCGGAGGTCGAAATAAAAATAAAAATAAAAATTAGGAAAAAGGATGTGGGATGAAGCTGAAAAATGAAAATCATGATTAATACCGTGTTTTGTAACCAAAAATCAAGAGACGAAACATGAAATTTCTTTCCTGTATAATACTAAACAGATTCCACTTTAAATTGTATCAATATTGATTATTGATTTACAAAGAATACCATTTTAAAGCAAACAATGAAGTGCAGAAGTTGGTGCATTTTTACGACCAATGTGCAACAAGAAAATTTATAAAAGAGGAGGAAGCATGTATTTAATGAAAATGGTAAACCATCAGACTGTTTGCCCCTCACCCAAAAACAAACTAACTACTAAGTCCAGTTCTGAAAAAATGGGACAGCATGGCACCTGGAAACTAACATTTTCTATGTTTATAATTAGAGGCCAAGAAAAATTTGACAAAAGAGAGAATGTACTTGGAAGGAGATTCTTATTCTAAAAGAACATCTTCAGTCTTAGCACGAAAATATAGTGTAAAATATTCAAACTAACATATATTAGATGAAATGTACATTTTCCCCCGGATTCTACACACTTGGCAACTGGAATCCAACGCCATGTACTATTTTATTTGGGTTAAATTTGTGTACCTTTCTCATGTTGATGATATCAAGGCATCCGGTAACGTCCAATCTGTCCCTCTCCGACAGTGTCGGCAACACCTCTTGCTAATTGACATACAGAAAGTCCCCCAAAACATCACAAGTGTTTGGAGGGGGGGGTTCTTTGCATTGCCATTTATTTTTTATAGTTTCTGAAGACTTTACTCTTTCAATTACGAAAGCGATTGCAGACAAACTGGGTGAAGCACACACTTTTCTACTGGTTCGTTGTTTCGGTCTTTTAAAGAGTAAAGAAAACTGGCTAAACAGGGAACCGCACAACCCATATGATACACTCCGAGAAAGTTCATATTTTGATCACCTCTGAAACCACTGGGCCAATTTTGACCAAATTTTGGTGGAATGGTCCTTGGATGATGCCTTTCCAAAATTGTGTCTGATGACCCCACCCTCAAACCAAGATGGCCACCAGGCTGAAAATAGAAAAAATTGATGAAATTTTTAAAATATCCTCTGAAACTATAAAGCCAGTCATAGTCAAGCTTTACTGGTTTGACTCTTTCAATTGATTATCTATAGCTCCTTTGATCTAGATTTAGTGCATAATTAACAGACGTATATGTCACATTCTAAAATATACTGACCTCACCAAGAGCGTGGGAGCCACAGATTCTTAGGAACTGTTACTAATTATCTTGTTTTTTTTTATTTACAGTGCTGGTTCAGAATGGAAGGTATTGAAATTTGAAACCCTACAGTGCCAAGTATCATCTGAAGCTGATGTTATTTTGATGTCAGATGACATCTTAAATGGTATCTCCTTTGCATCTGTTGTGTCTATTGTTGGGGTAACATTTTAATTTGTTCAATTTTGAATTAAAACTTACAATCATATAAGTGACACAAATCATCACAAATATAAAAAATCAGCAGAATGAAAATGATGGTCAGTAGGTAAAATGTATAATTTTTATCAGTGGGATATTTTTTTGTAAGCAGATGTTTTTTATCTATGAAAAAAATTAAGTTTGTAATTTTTTTATCTCAGAAACTATTTATTAAGAAGAAGTTGTAAATAGGAATCCTCCTTTAAGCCTTTGAATATGTTGCAGACTATTTCTCTATTTGACTTATCTCCCCCCTCCTCACAGTTGTGCAATGGCAAGATATGAATGAGATTGTGTGAAGTCCCAGTCAAGGTTTAGGAGGATTTGTAGTCCCAAAATGGGTACCCCTCAATAATTTCTGTCATCTAGGAGGAGTAGTTAAGAGATGGGTAGTCCAATGTTATAGAATAACAAAGGTAATGTTAAGCTATGGAAAAACCCAAATATCTTTCCGATGGAAACATAAAATAAGAAATGCATAAAGGCACTATGTACAAAAGATTTTGCAAAAATTTCATTCAATTCCAGTCGGTTGTGTAAGAGGAGTTGCAGATAAGTGATACATGTAGGTACCAAATTGATAATAATGTCAAAGTCCATATCTTGTTATGGAAAACCTCAGTTATCTTTCCTATCCTAATGTAAAATAGGAGGTGCGCAATGGGACTATATAATAAAGATATTGGGAAGGTTTCATTAAATTTTGTTCAATGGTCTAGGAGGAGTTACAGATAAGTTTAAGAGGATAAGAGATGGGTAACCCAGTGTCAAAGAATAACAAAGTCCATATAAAGCTATTGGAAACCACAAACATCTTTTTGATGGAAGCATAAAATAGAAGATGCACAAAATCACTATGTAATAAAGATTCTATGAAAATTTCATTCAATTCCAGTCAGTGGTGTTAAAGACAGTTACCCCAGTGTTAAAGATGAAATTGTCCATGTTTTGCTTTGGGAAACCCAAAATATCTTTCCTACCCAAATGAAAAATGCACAATGGGACTGTTTCATAAAGATTCTGTAAAGGTTTCATTAGATTTTGTTCAATGGTCTAGGAGGAGTTGTGGATAAGAGATGAGTACTCCAGTGTTAAATAATGTTAAAGTCCATATTTGTATGGCCCTATGAGAAACCCCAAATATCTTTCCTATCAAAATGTAAAATAGGAGGTGCACAATGGGATTATATAATAAAGATTCTGTGAAAGTTTCATTAAGTTTTATCCAGTGGTGGATAAGAGAAGGATACCCTAAGTGTAATGGAAGTATGGATAGACATACAGACGGACAACCCCATCACTATATACACCCACTTTTCAACGGGAAGCATAAATTTCATTTTTTTAGCTCACCTGGCATAAAAGGCCAAATGAGCTTTTGTCATCACTTTACGTCTGTCGTCGTCATCTGCGTAAACTTTTCATATTTTCATCAACTCCTCTGAAACTGCTGAGCCAATTTTAATCAAACTTTGATGGAATAACCTTTAGATGGTTTTCTTTAAAACTTATATTAGGTTTTGCTGGGAACCATCCTGCAGTAGGGCCAAACAAGGCTTTTTTCAAAGCATCTTTGAGCAAGGTAAGCGATTACAGGCTCCTTTGAGCCTTTAGTTAGATCACCTGGCCTAAAAGGCCAAGTGAGTTGTTCTCATTACTTGGCATCTGTCGTCCATCTGTTTGTCCGTCCGTCCACAATTACAAATAAATCTTTTCCTCTGAAACCGCTTAGCCAATTTTGACAAAACTTTGGTGGAATTTTCCTTGTATGGTCCTTTTCCAAAATTGTGTCCGATGACCTCGCCCTTAAACCAAGATGGCCACCATGCTAAAAATAGGAAAAAGGGGGGATGAAATTTTAAAAATCTTCTCCTCTGAAACTACAAAGCCAATCGAAGCCAAACTGTACTGAAAGGAATTTTTGGTGTCCCTTTTCAAAATTATGTCAGATGACCCTGACCTTCGACTAATATGGCCACCAGGCTAAAAATAGAAAAAAGGGGGGATGAATTTTTAAAATCTTCTCCTCTGAAACTATTGTTCAAATTTTAACCAAACTTTGCAAAAATGGTGCTTGGGTAGTCTACTTCCAAAATTGTGTCCGGCATTTCCAACCACTGACCAAGATGGCCGCCACAGCAGAACCAAGTGTAACATAGGACCCTAGGGAATTTCATTGAAATTTTTTTTTTCTGGAACTACTCACTCAATTGGAACCAAACTTTGGTCGAATGGTCACCAGGTGGATGCCATTCAGAATTGTGTCAGATGACCCCTTCTGGCAACCAAGATGGCTGCCGAAGCCGAATTTAGTTTTTTTTTTAAAATTCTGGAATAACTAACTCAACTGGAACCAAACTTAGGTGGAATGATCACTTGGTAGGTCCTTTTCATAATCATAATAAATGACCTCAGCTGCCAACCAAAATGCCTGTCTCAGCCAAACTTAGTTAAACATAGACTGTAACTTACAAGTGTAAGATTATACATTGTACATGTAGTTAAGTCTAATGGTTTTGATGCCTACTTGCTCTTGGCAACTGTTTGCCAGGTGAGGGATTACAGGCTCCTGGGAGCCTCTAGTTTATTATGTTGCTTACTGGAATTTTCCTTTGTAAAACATGGATTTTCAGTGTCCCACTGGATTAGCTGTAAGCTAGATGAGGGATTTAGTCTCTCAGGCCTCTGGTTATCATTACCAGTTTGTTTAAACAAAATTAAGAATAACTGAAGGAACAGTAATGAAGTATCTTATGTTGTGATTTGATGAATTATTGTATCCACATTTTTGAAAGGTTAAACCTCTGTATACAACAGATGATACAGTTAAGTACAAAAGTATGTTCACATTAGTTAATTGATAGATATTCCCCTCCAAATATTTGCAAAATGTCTTTGTGTCAAGAAGAAAAATGACCAATGTGTTATTACTACATGACCCTTAAAATCCCTTTGACTCAAGTATTTCCTACATTCAGATTCTTCATGCAGCTTAATTATATATGTAGATTTGGCATTTTGCATTTGCGCCAATTTTTTCTTTCATTTGCACAGATTTATTTTGTCATTAGCGCCGATTATTTTTTTCTCTCATTTGCTCTGATTGTTTTCCTGGCAAATCACAGGTAAATGTTATTTTTTAACCTCTTCCATTAGCCAGTTATACATATGTTATAAAATTATATTCTGTTTTGGTCAAAGAGACTAGATTTTTCTCCACCAGTTCTGAGCCAGATGAAAACGGCAACAATCAATTCTGTACTGTGGAAAAGCACGCAAAATTGTGACATACAGTGCTTGTTCATAGTAAATATGTATAACATCAGGCATACAACAGAGTTGTTTTTCATGACAGAGATGGTAAATTATTATCACTTCATAACACTGTTGATCTTTCGCTGGCAAGAGAGCGTAAATTAGGGGAACGTAATTTTCTTTTCCTTATTCATGTATAGTATATATCTGATAAAAGTATTTGGGCAACACTTAAAAGTTCCATCAATAAATAGTGCAGACATATTATTGCAAAGACATTCTACATTAAGGTGACAATATTATATGTTGTATTAGCTTACATGAGAGGAAAATGTGAATTATAGAATAGGCGCAAGTGAAAAAATAAAATAGGCATAAATGAAAGAACTAAATCTGCGCAAAAGAAGGAACTCAATTGGCACAAATGAAAGATTGATAATTTATAAAATCAGTGCAAATAATGTCATATACCCATGTAGATTATATTGTTTAAATTATTTATTTCACAATTCAGGTAAAAACCCTTACATCAAAACTAGAAGACTTAGATGATGAAGATTTTCAGCCAAAAAAAACCAGACCCAAAAGAAAAACATCTGCTGATTCTAGCTTGTCTTCATGTGAGGAACCTGTTCATGAAGAACCAGAGATTTACAGAAGAATGAAGCAGAATGTTCTTGCACAGCATGGTGGTGAACTATTATTACATGCTCACGAATATAGAATGTGGCTGGTCAAAAAGAAGAAGAAAAAAACAAACTTTCTACCAGGAATGATTGTTGTTGGTACACAGGTCAGGCCTTTCAGTATATCTTATTATGAGCTGCAAATAGACTGTTGGGGCATACAATACTCTCTGTATTCAGCACCAGTTTTTATACGACCGCAAAAATTTTGCGGTCGTATTATGGTATGGCGCTGGCGTCGGAGTCGGCGTCGGCGTCTGTGGACAGCATAACTTTAGTTCTAGTGAACGGATTGTTATCAAATTTTAGTATGATGTTTGTTGGCACAAGCATAAGCCCGGGTTTTAATTTCGCGTTCCCTGCCCAACCCGTTTTTGAAAAAGAGGCAAAAAAGGGGCCAAAAAGGGGTAAAATTAGGTATTTTCGTGTCTGTGGACAGCATAACTTTGGTTTTAGTGGATGGATTGTTTTCAAATCTTAGTATGATGTTTCTTGGAACATTCTTGAGAAAC
>MJUU01036307.1:6528-21382 GCA_002080025.1 Modiolus philippinarum | reverse complement strand
ATACAAAATCACGATGTCAAAAAAATCGGCAACCAAATTTCCGGCGTACGCGTACGAAATACTCTTTTTGGAATCCAGCGTACAATACCTCGGCGTACGGAATACTCTCTAAATATACCCGGAATCCGGCATACAAAAAGGGGGGTTACACCCACTATAATGTGTCAAAATGGGGAAATAAAGAGAAGTTGTCGCCCTGACACACACTCCATCAACTGTATATTAAAAGAGCATAGGTCTAAAGCACGGGGAGGAATTTAACCGCCTCCACTCGGCACGATAGATAATCTCTGCAAAAAATAGAAAAAAGAAGGGAAACGGTGAATGTGTCAAAGAGACAAAGACCCAAAGGGGAGTAATAACAACTAAAAACCACCATAAGATCTTCAATGAACGGTGAGAAAACCCCACACCCAACGGCAGGTCGGAGTCGGCCCCTGAATAAAGAGTAATCAAGTTCTGCGAAAGAAACATCATCCTAGACTCCTATCTATACTACTAAAAAAACGAAGTCCGATTTTCTAGACGGCATGTCCTTTCAACAACCAATCAATTAATTAAACTTCATTTATGATAAGTTTGATACCATAGTGTAGATTGAAAATTTCATCNGAATCTATAATATAAAATATAGAAAATGCAGAATTATGGATAAGGAAAGTGAAAACAATAAAAAGAGAAGATAAAATTTACAGCATAGAATTTCTCTGGTGGCGGAAATACCCCTCCATAATGTTTTGGATTTGGAGTTATCGTCTCTTTAAAATCTTCATATCATTGGTGAAATTGTGTTTCTTTTGATATTGAATTACAGTAAAAATTATACATGTTCATATTCTTATAAAATTATATTTAGTTTTGATCATTTAAATAGAATTTTTGTTTTTTTTAAACCTTAGTCCAAAGGATTTATAGGATGCTATTTATTTTTGTTTATATCATTCAAGTTTTAAACAGGCCGTTATCTAATACATCGACAAACGAATACCGAAGCAAGAACGAGGAAAGGGAAAATTCTAAAATCATAAACCCAAAGTAACGTCAATTCACAGCAACACGAATTGAGACAGTATGACAAAGACATAACAAATAAACAATAAAAAACAAGAACGCCACAAAACTAAAGCACTAGCAGTGTGAACCCCTACAAAAACTGTGCCCCGGGAGGGTAAGCACGATCTGCTCCACGCGTGGCACCCGTCACACTGCCAATGAAAAGTCCGGTTTTGTCACAGTCGGTGTTAGTCAGTCCGGCAACAAACTCTTGATCTACTCAAAGATATCAGTCATCATTGTGAAACAAAATCTGTCAAATCATTGTGACGACCGTACAATTTCTGTAGTAACAATTGCAACTGTGACTGAACATACCCTTGATGTATAAGTTTTTGAGACAGTAATTTCGCTCTGTTGACAAAATCGCTGTACAAAGTTAGTCTTAGGTATAATCACGAATCTGTCCACTGCCAAGTTTCTCTTTCCACGTACACTATAAACGTCTGAGTGGTAAAGAAAACAGGGAAAAAACATTTTCTGTAATCAACTAACAATTGATTTATATCTTTCATTTTCATAGTCACTCTTTCTACTTAAATAAAACGTCTGAGTACTAAAGAAAACAGGGAAAAAACATGTCCTGTAATAAAATGACACTCGATTTTAAACTCTCATTTCGCCTTTTGCATTGTTGATCTTAAGTGCTTGAAATAATTCTATGAAGCCTATAAACTGTGTAATTATTGATTTCAAATGGTTCAGAATGATATAGTCCACATTCGAATCACATAGCTGTCTTTTTTGCGTCCGTCCAAATTTAAGTATTACTTTGTTTGTTGGTTGTTCCTGCCACAGTATAGCTTTGTGCCTTATCCACTACATGGGGACACTAGAACCCGACCAAAATTCTACCACGATTTTCCGGGTATCCACTAGTTAACATAAAGTAAACTAACTAGAAAAAAGACAAAACACACAAAGGCTTGAGGTATCATCCGGACAGAGAAAACTATATAACCTAGGTGGCCGAGTGGTCTAGCACTGGACAAAGTGCAGTCGGTGTTGCCATAGATGTCACAACAGCGATGGTTACAGCAGTGGTTCGACTCCCACATAGGGAACTACCAATTAATTTGCAGAAACAAATTTGGAGATCTAACAAGTTGGGCTGACCATTATATACATACATATTAAACTCACAAAATTACCTTTTTGTACTCCACCTCGAGTTGATCTATCAGTTTACCCTGAAGTAAAAAGGGCATTTTTCAGGACATATTAAAAATTGAATAAATATAGATTTTAAAAATCCCAGGTTTTAAAAATATCCTGATATTGAGACAACCACTTTAATTCTTTCATGACTGATACCTAGTGCAAATGTAAGTTGACCATTCTTTATATAGTAATTGTCGCACTTTCTTTAGAGTATGTTGCAATTGGGTTACGATTTCCTTTAATAATCCCTGTCACTGTATTTTTAATAGTATTGATATCTTAATACAATATCAATGGAAAACGAAACCGAAAGTATAAACTTTAAACATTTATTTGCATCATAATTCATCTAATTTGGATGCATGAAGTCAGCTCTAGGGGGAGGATTCCAAATTCAAATACTGCTGAAATCTTTGAAGACGGTTAGTTTCTCAGATTCATTTGCATTACATTATTGGAACTGCTACATTATTACCACAATCAATTCTTATATCTGGTCTGTTTAAGGTATTGGAAGTTGGTAATTTGAGAGACCTTAACTACATACATCGGCAAATAAATACTGAAGCAACAGACCAAAGGGGAAACTTCAAAGGTAATCAATCAGAGGCGATGAAAAAAGCAGCAGTTCTCCTTATGTACTTGTACACTTTTCGAAATATTGTTTATGCTCCATTAAAAAAAACGGATCACTGTCCTTATCAACGACATTATAAATCAATTCAGACGCCTCTCACAACTAACTAAAGAAACTTATTTGAACAACAGTATGTACCAACTACGGTTAAGTTCGTCGTCTTGTGAAAAGAATGTCAAAAATTGGTGCGTTAGTGACTGGCAGTGAGGTAACCAAAAAGCAATTTTTTTCTGGGTCCAGTTATTCAGTTATCTTACACCTTTTACATCTGCATATCATTGTATGTCTTTGTCAAATGCTTTCAAATTCCTTTTGCTATGAATTGGTTCTCTGATGGGAAAGACAAGAATCCATTTTTGAAAAGATATTGTACTCGTAAGAACAATTAAAGTTGAGGTTTGAAACAGAAGGGTCAGATCCTCTTCAACTTAATTAAACTTCACAGGGACTCTTGATTGCGCTTGTCACAGTACTACTTAATTATGCATGAACATAAAATACACTACATCGAAATATATAACACATTTTTACAAAAATGCTTTGTAGCTCGCCGCGACGAACGTCCGGAGAGCAATTGTCATACTCCCGGTGTCGACGTCGACGTCAGCAAAACTTTCACCTGGCTTGTAAAATGGAGACCTGAAGAGCTAGGATGTTGATATTTAGTATGTGACATCCTTGTGATGAGAGCTTTCTTTTGGTACCATATTTGTAGACATTATGACCTTGACCTTGCCCTGAGGGCAATTTTTAAAACTTTATCCTTGCTTCTAAAAGGTAGGCTTTTAGTGGTAGGGTGTTCATATTTGGTATATAATTTCCTTAAGATGAAAACTTTTTAATGGTACCATATCTGTAGACATTTTGACCTCAACCTTGCCCTTCGGGCAATTTAAAAAATAAAAAAAAACTTTAACATTTTTTCTAGAAAGCAAGCTTTTAGTGGTAGGGTGTTCATATTTGGTATGTAACTTCCTAATGATGAGAGCTTTCTAGTGATATCATATTTGATGACATTTTGACCTCAACCTTGCCCTTGGGACTTTTTTAAAACTTGAACTTTGCTTCTAGACTTAAGTTGCTTTGTGGTAGGGTGTTTATATTTGGTATGTAACTTCCTTATGATGAGAGCTTCCTTCTGGTACCATACTTGTAGACATTTTGACTCTAACCTTGCCCTGAGTGCAGTTATAAAAAAACCCTAACCTTGCCTCTAGAAGGTAGGCTTTTAGTAGTAGAGTGTTCATACTTATCATGTAGATTCCTAATGATGAGAGCTTTCTAGTGGTACCATATTTGTAGACATTTTGACCTTGCCCTGAAGGCAATTCTTTAAAAACTTTCACCATGCTTCTAGAATTAAGTTGTTTGGTGGTAGGGTGTTTATATTTGGCATTCGACTTTTATGTGATGAAAGATTTCTGATGTAGACATTTTGACCTCGACATTGCCCTGAGGGCCATTAAAAACAAGCTTGAACCTTGCTTCTAGAATTAAGTTGTTTAGTGATATGGTGTCTATATTTGGTTTGTGACTTTCTTGCGATGAGATCTTTCTGATGAAACCATATTGGAAAACATATTGACCTTGACCTTGCCCTGAGAGCAATTTTTTGAAAACTTTTACCTTGCTTCTAGAAGTAATTCTTTTAGTGGAAGGGAGTGCCTATTTGGCATGTAACTTCCTTGTATCAAATTTAAAAATCACCAAAACATCACAATTATGAAAATGTAAAAGTTTCAAATTCATGTGCATTGAGGTCACTCTAATCCCCGGCGAGCTATGTTGTCTTCTTACAACTCTTGTTATGTTTATATCGACCCATTTTCCAAATAAGTTCTGATTGGTATAAAACTGTTTGACTGTGTGAAGAAAAGCATCAAGAAACAAGGAAATTCATTAGAAACTTGATATAAAAAAGAGGACGGATGTTACAATAATGTAAACTTGAGGTAAAAAGACTAACAGGGAAATAAAATCCTTCACAGTCTAAAGATATTTTCCAATTACTAATTTTTAAAGAAATCGACAATTTTGTTTTTATTTTTAAATCTTATCATCCATAAATGTTACATAGGTTAATATGGCCCAACAAATAGTACACGATTTTTTTATGCTTTATTTGCTGTAACAGACAACAAGGCTAATTCTTTTTAATTTAAATCAAAATCATTAAGACACAATGTTTCAAGCCTTGCCAAACATAACAATACATTTCTGTGACTTCTGTGTTAGAATATTTTGACAAAAGGAAATGAAAGTTTAAATGCAAGTGAATTTAATAAGACAGTGTATTTCCCACAATTTTTATGAAAAATTACTGTATTATCCATACAAATTTTCAGGAAAGATATGTGATGGTGCCAGGTTCTTTTTTCATACCCCTCCACACGTAGTGGCGAGGTATTATGTGATACCCCAAGTCGTGTGTCTGTCCGTCCGTCCCCCGAAGGTTTCCGACTGATAACTTGTGAACGAAATAACATAAGGTCTTCAAACTTGGTATGTAACTTCTTAACTATAAAACTCAGGCCAAGTTCGATTTTGGGTTCAGAGGTCCAAGGGGTTCTGGAGTTATGCCCCTTGAAACTTTGAAATTTTGCGAATTTTAGGGTTTCCGACTGATAACTTGTGAATGAAATAATATATTGTCTTCAAACTTGGTATGTAACTTGTATACCACAAAACTCAGGCCAGGTATGATCTGGTTCAGACGTCCAAGGGGTTCTGGAGTTATGCCCCTTGAAACTTTGAAATTTTGTGGGACGTGGCGGGGTATCATGTAATGCACCATTACTTTTTTTTATATTACTTTCCTAACTTTACTGCAGTTTCTTTTGTTATGCATGTTTCAATGTTAAAAAATAGAAACAACAATATATCTATTCATCCAGTCAACTTGATAAGAACAAAGTTCTGAAATTCATTCTTTAAAAATGTAAATTATTTTGAATACATTATTATACCCCTCGCTTGAAAAGTGGGGGGTATATAGTGATGGGGGTCTCCGTCCGTCCGTCCTTCCGTTACACATGAGGGTACCCATGTCTTATCTGCTACTCCTCCTGAACCACTGAATAGATTTTTCATGAAACTTTAACACAGTCTTTGTGACATAATGTAGATGTGCACCTCCTATTTCAGAATTTGATTTGATTGATTTTTGGGGTTTCCCATAGGTAAAAATAGACTTTGCCATTACTTTACGTGTACACATGGGGGTACCCATCTCTTATCCGCTACTCCTCCTGAACCACTGAATAGATTTTCTTGAAACTTCAACACAGTCTTTGTGACATAATGTAGATGTGCACCTCCTATTTAAGAATTTGATTTGAATGATTTTTGGGGTTTCGCATAGCAAAACATGCACTTAGCCATTACATTTCTAGTGGGTACCCATCTCTTATCTGCTACTCCTCCTGCACCAGCGAGATTTTCATGAACTTTAACACAGTCTTTATGATATAACATAGATGTGCACCTCCTATTTTAGAATTTGATTTGATTGGTTTTTGGGGTTTCCCATACCAAAACGTGGACTTGGCCATTACATTACAAGGGGGTACCCATTTCTTATCCGCTACTACTCCTGAACCACTGAATAGATTTTCATGAAACTTTAACACAGTGTTTATGACATAATGTAGATGTGCACCTCCTATTTCAGAATTTGATTTGAATTGTTTTTAATTCCTGGAATCAAATGGGGATGCGGGGGTATTTATTAGTGAGCTTTGCTCAAAGTTTTTCTAGTTTAAATCTTTTTGAAAGAGGTTCTTTTCATCATACAAAATAAAAAGCAACAAATAAAATGACTTTCTTTTCCTTTTTGATATTTATAGTAGTTTTTATTTGTATATTTGGTGTATTTTTACTTTTTAATTGTGACCCTACCATACCATTTTTACTTTGTTCATTTATGTCAATTTGTGGCCATTGCACAACATATATTTTTAAATAAATGAAATAAATGGCTATACTTAATATAAAAAATAATGTTTTAAAGTATAAAGTATAAAAAGTGCAAAAATTGACATTCTTAAAAAAATCAGCAACACAAAAGCATTCGAGTTTCAAAATAGTCATATGTTTGTACATTAGTGTACCACAGCTAAAATGATACTGATACGTCCGACGTGTCAGTTGAAGTGTTCATTTTAAAAAAACAAAGGCAGCTTATAGTTGAAATACCCCAATGGTCGGGAAAATGTAATCGATTTTTTATTTTCTTTTTTTCTTTTACATTTTCAATCAAATTCTTAGATTGTTAAGCTTGACTCCTAGCATCTAAGTCATAAGAATATGTTCAAATCATTTCCAATCCTTTTTTTACTACCGCAAAAATTTTCACGGTCGTATATTGGTATGGTGCTGTCGTCGTCGTCTTTGGCACAAAAGGAAGACTTTGATAAGTTGTGGTCATTGTGACCCCATCCGTTTTTAAGAAAAAGATAATGTGTTGGTAAGGGGAGCTGCAAAGGTAGAATATATGATTCCGAATGCCAACAGTGATGAAAATCACCTTTTTAAACCTGTTAACATCGGAAAATCCAGCATGGTCTACGGCTGGATTTGAACCCCCGCTTTGTTGTCATCTATGGCAACACCGCCTGCACTATGTCTAGCGCCCTAGACCACTAGGCCAAGTAGGCTATATTAAAATATAGCTTTCGGTAACCAGTCATTCCTCCTCGTAGGAAATTTAGAGTTGTAACATTAGTACACGATGAACATTTGGTGGGTAGGAAATAGATAGAAGAAGGAGAAGGTTGCAACAGGTAAGATACATGAGATATTAATAGTTTTTCACGCAGCTCTATGTAATATGAATGATAATGTGCTTGTAAGGTGAGCTGCAAAGGTAGAATATATGATTCCGAATGCCAACAGTGATGAAAATCATCTTTTTAAGAAAAAGTGGCCAAAAAGGTTTTAAAGTGGGTGCTTTCACATATATGGCTGTAGAATCTTTATTATTTATCGGATTCTGATGGCGTTTCTTTTAGTGTGCTGCTTAGGGAATTTCCAATCTGCAGTATGCAACGGATTACCCCTCGCATGTACCGTTCATTAGATATATGAGGCTCAAAGAGGGTGAATTTCAACAATTTTATTTTAAGTCAGATTTTGATGCATTTTTTTTGCAATGGATTCCTTATATATGAAAAACTAATATAGTGCTGCACCTTCAGATTTTCGACAACTTGTGTTCTTTTCCTAGATGTGAGCCCAGGGATGTTAGGGGCCAAACGGAGCCAAAATTACAAACATGCAGATTACCTACACTTTTATTTTTCATTGGATTTTGATGGGATTTTTTTTCTTTGGATTCCTCTTGTTGAAAGCTTTCAGTATAGTATGTCCACAGATTTTATGTAACTATTACTGTTTCCAATCTATAAAGAATCAAAGGGACCAAAATTTCAATTTTTAGAAATATGTGAAATCTTTATTTTTCATCAGATTTTGATGGGATTTTGTTTGTTTGGGTGCTTTTTAACATTAGGTTTCAATAGTATTTTATAATTGACGTATCTGTTACCGTTTCTGAGGGGCCAAACAAGGCCAAACAGGACCAAAATTGCAATTTTTCAAATAACCTAAAATTTCTATTTTCATAGGATTTTTTTCTTTGTATTTCTCTTCTGGATGTAAGCTTTTTGTAGGATCAACAAATTTTGCATAGCTCTTACTATTTCTGATCACCAAAGGATGGAAAGTGCTGATTTTTATTTTCCTTAGTTTATGTCCAGCTAATTAATGTGTCAAGCTTCTTATTGTGTCCATCGAATGACTGTATCAAGCTCGTTTATACTGTGTCCACATTCATTTTTAAATTACACTTGTTCAAATTTCAGTGGTAGACATAATGCGCTCGGCGTAGCCTTTTATTCACACAATTTTTGACTTCAAGTGCTGTGTTTCATTTCAGAATATCTCTCCATCCAAAGAAATCACTGGAGGTTGATTATTAAGAAGGCGGGCTAGGTGGATCTATGAAGATATATGAAGATATTTTTAAACGAAAGTAGGTAAAAAGATCAAACATTTGGAAGACCATAAACCGAAATATGTGTAAAAGCTGATAGAGAATAATAACTAATAGGATCTAATTGAAAAGCCAAAATTAACTAAACAAAGATCAATGCAAGAGGGAGATACTTCTTACTTTAAGCAAAATTTTGCAAGTTTCAAAATAAAATCGGTTTTTGGGTTAGCACCGAAATGCTTACTACTTTGTTGGTGAATACCCTCGAGGATGAACAGTCCACCAGCAGAGGCATCGTCCAAGTGGTTATAGATAACAAAATACCGAAGTTACTGTAATTTTCAGTTTCTGAATATGGCCATTTCGACAACTTATGTTTTTTAAGTGCAGATCATACCAAAACATTTGGAATACCATTAGCCGAAATATGTACAAAAACTGATAGAGACAAATAACGATTAGGATCTTAAAGAAAGGTAAAACTAAGAACAGATTTATATGCAAGAGGGAAATAATTTTTATTGTTTTCGACAAAATTTTCTAAAATTTTGATATTGCGAGTTTCCAAATAACATCACTCACGATATGTAGAATGGTTTAAGTCCATTGAAAAGTAGATGTTACTATTCGATGTCTTTTGTCGTCTGTTAATTTCTTTAGAACTTAGTTTTAAACAAAATTTTGTAAAATTTAGATATTGAAACGTTAAATAAAATCGGTTTTCGGGTCAGCACCGATGTACTGACGACTTGGTTGGTCGAATATTGAACTAAAAGTAGAATATGGAACTGTATCTTATTCACGCATAATGTTAGATGACATTGTAGTTTATTTCAAAATACTACAATACGTGTAATTATCCAGTTGTCCGGGAAAATAATTCTCGAAAAAGGCATTTAAATATAAAACTATAATGCAAAGAAAATGTAAAATGTGAAGTCAATTGAAATATTACAAAATATTGCACATTTAATTCATGATTTCTTTATTTTGATTTTATTTGCCATTTTATTGATTGTCATTTATGAATTGAAACTTAAAGTTAATCTTATAATTAGTTGTAGAATATTAGAAGTCATCTCATAGTAATGGCATAATATTACATTTATGTACTGTGAACATATGTTACATGGTCAAAAAAGGGATTTTACTAATGCATGTGTTTTAGATAATGTAAAATGTAAATCTCTGTAAGCACTTGTAATATTATATAGGGGGTATTGTATTTACTAGATACTTATAATACAACCTTAACTATCAATTGTGATGTAAAAATAAACTTGATTTTATTTTGTTGGTGTTTGGTTTCCATTTTGCAATTTTTTATACGACCGCAAAAAAATTGGGGTCGTATAATGGTATGGCGCTGTCGTCGTCGTCTGTAGACACTTTTGTTTTGGTCAATAACTTTAGTTCCAGTAGACCAATCCTTATGAAATTTTACAACAGTGTTCCTTGGCACAAAAGGAAGGTTAGGATGGGTTTCGGCTCCTCCCGTTTTAAAAAAAGGGGGTCAAAAGGACAAAATTGGGTGTTTTCACATATTTGGCTCTAGATCTTTATTATTTATTGGATTTGGATGGGATTACTTTCGATGTGTTCCTAATTAAATTATCTATCAGTATATGTCAACGGATTTTGCGAGGCATGTACTGTTCACGAGATAAATGGGGCACAAAAGGGACGATTTTCAAAAATTTCATTTTTTAAAACTTTTGGTACGATTTTTATGCAGTTTTTTTGATATGGATTCCTTTTGAAAATAAACATAGAGCTGCACCATCAGATTTTTGACAACTTGTTTATTTTCCGAACTATGAGGGGCCGCATGGGGACAAAATTGCAGTTGCAGATTTCCTAAAATTTTAATTTTTCATCGGATTTCGATGGGATTTTATTCTTTGGATTCTTTTTGATATAAGCTTTCAGTAGTATTCATTGGATTTGGCGTAGCACTTACCATTTCCGAGCTACAAGAGATCAAAGGGGCCAAAATTGCAATTTTTCGAAATATGTGAAATCTTTTATTTTTATCGGATTTTGATGGGATTTTTTTCTTTGGATTCCTCTTGATATAACCTTTCTGCATTACTTTGACGGATTTTGGTGTAGCTCTTGCTATTTCCGAGTTACTAGGGGTCAAAGGGGCCAAAATTGCAGTTTTTCTAAATATGTCGAATCCTTCTTTTTTTATTGGATTTCGATGGGATTTTTTCTTTGTATTTCTCTTGATTAAGCTTTCAGTATAATGTCAACAAATTTGGTGTCGCTCCTATCGTTTCTGAGCTACAAGGGGTCATAAGGGCCAAAATTGCAATGTTTGGAAGGAAATGAAATCTTATTTCTCAACAGACTTCATTTGATTTTTTTTGTTTGTTTTGGAGTCCTTTTGTTGTAAGCTTTTGGTAGTTTGTCAAAAGATTTTGTGTAGCTGAAATTACAATTTTCAAAATATGTAAAATCTTTTATTTTTTCTTGGATTTTAATTGGGATCCTTTCTTCTTATCCTCTCATTGACCATATAGTTAAAGTAGTATGTAGACCAATTTGACATACCTCTTACCATTTCCGATATATATAATAAATTATAGGAGCTAATTATTTTCCTTAGTTTGTGTGCAGCTAATTACTGGGCCAAGCACTTTATTGTGTCCATTTAATTACTGTATCAAGCTCTTTACTCAGTGTGTCCTCATTCATTTGGAATTACACTTATTCAAATTTCAGTGTTTGACATGCTGCGGTCGTATCATGCTGCGCTCGGCGTAACCCATTATTTAAAGCATACCAAGCAAAAATGTTGGTTGCTATCTGCAAGAAAAGGACTAAGCCCTCCTTTTTTGAAAATTCCAAAAAGTTGTGATGGTTCAAGCCAAAATGATTATGAATAAAATTAATATTTGTTAAAAAATATTTACGAGTTGCTACTGGACACTACCGCAATGGAAGGGGAGGTTTGGCACGTCATGTAACGGGTTTAAAACCCCATTTCTTTAAAAATGCCTGTACCAAGTCAGTACCATTGTGGTCGAGAATTTTTCCGTTGGTTTCCACCTGCTTTCTTTGCCTCATGGACTTTGGTTCTTGATGATTCAGTTCGGTAGTTTTGTTATTACCCCGTTTATATTTGTTAAGTTCAAGGATAATGGTTTTTTTTTAATTGTGAATCATTAAGTTGAGATTATATACCTACTTACTATGAGGCGCCGTTTTACTATTAATTCCTTATTTTTTGATATCAAAAAATATTTTCTGATATCAAAAAATCCTAATTTTGATATCAAAAAATCGATTTTCTGATATCAAAAAGTCTATTTTCTGATATCAAAAAATCGAATTTCTGATATCAGAAATTCAATTCTATTTTTTGATATCAGAAATTCGATTTTTTGATATCAAAAAATATTTTCTGATATCAGAAATTCATTTTTTGATATAGAAAAATCGAATTTTTGATATCAAAAAATCAAAACGATTTTCTGATATCAGAAATTAATTTTTTGATATCAGATATTCCATTTTTTGATATCAGAAATTCAAACTTTTTGATATCAGAAAATATTTTTAGTTCGCCTCAACGAATTGGAGAACCCCCGGCGTCCGCGTCCGTGTCCGCGTCCGCGTCCGCATTTGGGTATATATCTTAGTAACTATGCAGTGTAGGGTCATCAAACTTTGCATGCAGGTGCATCTTGGGCTAACTCACAGCCCTAAAAAAAATTAGGTCTCTCTGACCTATATTTTCCGCTTGAGTGGCTTGCATTCAAATTTACATTTTAGTTCATATCTCAGTTACTATGCATAGTACAATAATCTAACTGTGCATGTGCATGCATCTCTGGTGGTAGGTCAGCATCCAGGCAAAATAAGGTCACCTAGACCTATATTTTCTGCTTGAGTGACTTACATTCAAGTTTACCTCCGAGTTCAGATCTCAGTCACATTCAAGTTTACGTCCGAGTTCAGATCTCAGTCACTGTACATGGTAGGATCATCTAACCTTGCATGTGCATGCATCTCTGATGGGAGGTCAGCATCCCAGCAAAATTAGGTCACTTTGGCCTATTTTTTCCGATTGAGTGACTTACATTCAAGTTTACGTCCGAGTTCAGATCTCAGTCACTATACATGGTAGGATCATCTAACCTTGCATGTGCATGCATCTCATATGGGAGGTCAGCATCCCAGCAAAATTAGGTCACTTTGACCTATATTTTCCGCTTGAGTGACTTACATTCAAGTTTACGTCCGAGTTCAGATCTCAGTCACTGTACATGGTAGGATCATCTAACCTTGCACGTGCATGCATCTCTGATGGTAGGTCAGCATCCAGGCCAAATTGGGTTGCTGCGACAAAGTGCCACAACGAGGCGAACTTTGTAATCGATGATTACCTATGTTTTGATATCAGAAAATAATTTTTGATATCAAAAAATCATATTTTTTGATATCAGAAAATCAATTTTTGGATATCAGAAAATATTTTTTGATATCAAGAAATCTGAATTTTTGATATAAAAAAATGCATTTTCTGATATCAAAAAATGAATTTCTGATATCAGAAAATAGTTTTGATTTTTTGATATCTCAAATTCGATTTTCTGATATCAAAAAATGAATTTTTGATATCAGAAAATATTTTTTGATATCAAAAAATCGAATTTCTGATATCAAAAAATAAAAGTGATTTTCTGATATCAGAAATTCGATTTTTTGATATCAGAAATTACATTTTTTGATATCAGAAAAAAGATTTTTTGATATCAGAAAATAATTTTTGATATCAAAAAATGTATTTCCTGATATCAAGAAATTGATTTTCTGATATCACAAAATTGATTTTCTGATATCAAATAATCGATTTTCTGAAAACTTTTGATTTTGTGATGATCAGAAAATATTTTTTGATATCAGAAAATAATTTTTGATATCAAAAAATGTATTTCCTGATATCAAGAAATTGATTTTCTGATATCACAAAATTGATTTTCTGATATCAAATAATCGATTTTCTGATATCAAATAATCAAATTTCTGATATCAGAAAATCAGTTCTATTTTTTGATATCAGAAATTCGATTTTTTGATTTCAAAAAATATTTTCTGATATCAAGAAATAATTTTTTGATATCAAAAAATCGAATTCTTGATATCAAAAAATCAAAAGTATTTTCTGATATCAGAAATTCATTTTTTGATATCAGAAAATCGATTTTTTGATATCAGAAATTCGATTTTTTGATATCAGGAAATATTTTTTGATATCAGAAAAAATATTTTTTGATATAAAAAATGGAATTTCTGATTTCAAAAATTATTTTCTGATATCAAAAAAATCATATTTTTTGATATCAGAAAATCAAATTCTTGATATCAGAAAATATTTTTTGATATAAAAAAATCTGAATTTCTGATATAAAAAAATGCATTTTCTGATATCAAAAAATCAATTTTCTGATATCAAAAAATGAATTTCTGATATCAGAAAATAGTTTTGATTTTTTGATATCAAAATATGAATGTTTGATATCAGAAAATATTTTTTGATATCAAAAAAATCGATTTTCTGATATCAAAAAATAGAAGTGAATTTCTGATATCAGAAATTCGATTTTTTGATATCAGAAAATAGACTTTTTGATATCAGAAAATGGATTATTTAATATCAGAAAATCATTTTATATCAATAATTCGGATTTTTTGATATCAGAAAATAATTTTTGATATCAAAAAATAATTTTTGATATCAGAAAATCGATTTTTTGATATAAGAAAATATTTTTTGATATCAGAAAATGAGGAATAAATAGCAAAACGGCACCTCATAAATTACATGATAAGTCAAATCTCGTGTCACAAGAGGAAAGTTACAAACCAGAAAAAATTATGAAATATCCATTTTAACTTGTAAGCCATTAAAAGATATGACCTTGAAAAATTACAAATAATTTGAAGGTCAAGATCAGAGGTCATAAGTATCCTTGTAGAATAGTTAATCGAGACCAAAGCAT
>MJUU01036306.1:18844-35073 GCA_002080025.1 Modiolus philippinarum | reverse complement strand
GGGGGGGGTTAACATATCAAAAATTAACTTTGTTTTTCAAGTATCCCATGTGGGGCGGGGCATCATTGAGGTGAGCTATGATCACATTATTTCTAGCTTCAAATTGCTGACAATTACTTCTGTGTTTATGATTTGAGTTATTTATGTCACTTTTATATTATATGTTTACGAAATTTTTGATAATATGTTTTTTAAATTTCTCTCATTGGTTGTTTTGACAAGGCATTTATATGGGACTATATTTTTGTCACAAATGTCAGCATTCATATTTCAGGTCGTCAAAAAAATATATAAATACTCATTAAATGAATGTAAATTACTTATTTTTGTTTTATTTCTTATTTTTGGCAATTTATTTTGCTTTGAAATCCTTAAAAGTGAAAATTTTCCTCATTTTAGAAAAGGGACGTAATTCACATTGCGAAGGGGTTATGGTTCTTGATTTTTGCATTTATTTTTACCATAAAAATCCTGGGAGACAAAATTAATGATAATAAAAGCAATCATTCGAGAACATTTTGAGATATGCTTTGAAACGTTTGAAATATACGAAAAGTAAATTTTGACAATTTGACCTTTGACCTTAGATTCTAAACATTTGCACCATATTTCATGTTTACGACCAGTCAAAACAAAAGCGTCACATCAATTCCTTCAATGTTAGGTATAATTAAGCAGTGAGTCATGCTGGTTGATTAGACTCTGAAAAAAAGCTAGATATTCACGACAGGTTGCTGCACTACTCTTTAGTGCAGATCAAAATCAAAAGGTTTTGAAATCTATAAACCGAAATATGCTTAAAATCTGATAGATAACAAATAACCAATAAGATCAAAAAAGGAAAGCCAAAATCAGCAAAGGACAGAGCTATGCGGGAGGGTGATACTCCTTAGATTTAATAAAATTTTCATTTAAAAAATCGGTTTTCGGGCCAGCACGAACAAAGATTTTGTTGCCCGGACACATTTTATAGTTCACATTTGGAAGAATCTAAAATAAGCCAATACAGATATTTCAGTAAATGTCCATGTCGACAGCTTAGGCAGAATCAAAACATTCTAATACGGGACTTTCCAGATTGGAACTTGTGTAATTGGAGGCGGAAATATCGCCTTGGGGACAGAGGCTCGGTATAGGACAGAAGCTGAAATGAATATAAATTTGTCTCTTCTGGGGTGTCTTTATACACGCTCTGAACCATCATTTGTGTCCATAACGTTCCGCCGGTGCTAAAACAAGTTTTCATACAGACGCTACAAATAGTTGTTAACTTAATTATACAACCGACTTGGCTCTTGACATAGGCCGTAATATGCCTTTTAGTTTACCTGAAAAATACAAAAAAAAGGAGAATTTCAAAAACTGTTTGTACAATATACATTACATTATAATTTTGGCAGACTATTTATCACTGTATGAAGGTCGGTTGGGTTGGTATTTCGCAGTTTGGTACAAGTTCTTCGACCGATTCAATGTTTGACGTCTCTGATAATATATAGCACTCAAAGGGAGATAACTCAAAAACCAATCCATACCAACTTGAAACTACAGACTCTCTATTATCTATCATTTTTCCTATGAAATTTTAATGATAAAATGTTCCAGTTGTCTTATATTATTGATGAAAAATGTAGAATTAGCAGAACAAACTATGAACACGATATCATAAATTGAGTTATTACAAAAAACGTTATTACAAAAACCGTTATGAATGTAACAACCGTTTTTGCAATTAATCGATCATTTTGTAATAAAAACAATATCCGTAACAACCGTTTTTGTAATAAAATTTTCCACTATGGAATTATTGTTCCAATGCTTCAGTTTTCTACTTTTATTGATAAAGAATGTAAAACTAGCAGACTAACGGTCTCAGGCAACAGTTTGCAAGTCATTTCCATCACCTCGGGACTATAGTTATAGCTGTTTCCATGAACTAACTGTATACTGTCCATTTGAATTAACACCAATCAGACACAACCAAAAAAATTACTATAATGTCTGTTCATTCGTACTAACACTTATCAAACTATAACGAAAATTTTACAATATTGATAACATTTATGAAACTTTACAAAGAACTTAACTGTATTGATGTCCATTAGTATCAACAATCATCAAACTATATATTTGTATCAACAGTTAACATATACTTAGTTATAATATGATTAAAATTTTACCCCTTGATAAAACCAGATGATTTCAACAGAAATTTACTAAGCGGGCTGATATGACATCGTTATCAACTGCTTCCGGTATTTATCGCATGCCTTTCCGTCACTACTCGGAAGCATTATCAAACGCAAGTTCGTGTATTTCCGTAAAAACAATAAAGATTGCACATGATATCTTCATATCAAACAAAGTAAAATAACAAAATACTAATACTGCATTTTATAAGTATGAATGTACTTTTAGCTGAAAATTTCTTTTACAGTTAAAGTATATGATAAAAATATCATTACATGTCATTTTTCATATCACATATCCTTCATCAACCCTCGGTCATAAAATCATCCCTTGAGCCTTACGGCTTTCGGGCTGATAAAGGGTGTTATATGAAAAATGCCATGTAATAATCTATAATTATCAGAATTTTCCAATAAGCAATGAAGGGATATGAAGTAAATACACATGAACAAAGTCCCTGATTTTCGCTATTTTATTTTTTGGTCAATACAAGCTTACTATGTTGTTGTAAACGTTACGTAAAACCATTTACAGTTTGTGGTGTCGATATGCTCGCAAACGTATAACAATTGTCGTTGAAGCTAGTTATAACATATTATAAGTGGAAGTAAATATTTATTCTAGTGGATAAAAATGTTCCCTTTCGGCAATAATTATATAATTGAATCTTTTTCATTCAAGACTTGTTCAAATCAGTAAAGATTTCAAAAGTTATTGAAGAAAAACCGTTTCGAAAATATCGCAGAAGTTCAAAATGTAGGTCGTTGATGTTTTTCTTCAAAACTTTCGAAATCCTATATATTTTGAACAAATATTGCCTGAAAAGGGCTGAATTTAGTCGTTGCCGAAGGGTAACATTTTTATCAATTTAAACGTTCTGAGTAACTAAAACTTATACACAAACGATTTTGCTCCAATCAAATTAAGACTTCTCCAACCAATTAAGTTGGGCCCCCAGTAGTATATGAGCACAGTTCGGGTTGGATTTGACGAGGTGGAGCCTTATCCCTTACTTTACTTTAACCCTAACCCTAACCATAACACTAACGTTTACTATTATTAATTTCTTGATTGGTCTCTGTTCAGGAGTGGACTGAATATTTATTTTCAAGTGTAACCAGGCAAGATTATTTATTTTCAACATATCTGGGGCCAAGATATTTATTTACAAATCTGCCCCCCCCAGATGGTCGTCCCCTTATTGTAAGGGTTGAGGTTAGATTATAGATGTTAAATCATAGATAGTATTAATGTTAAATTATGGTTAAGGTTAAATAGGATCATCCCTCTCATCATCACCACCACCATCCAGCAATAGCCTACCACCACCACCACATCCTCCTTCACCTCCACCTCTATAATAACCTACCACCAACACCACCACCTCCTCCTCTCCACCACCACCACCACCGAATACTGAATAAGCACACAAGCACAGCCAAAATCGTACTAATCAGCGACTCGTGAATCGTATGAGCGTATTTAAAATAGAACTATATATGGTTAGAGTTAAAAATATGACAAGCAATTTCAATAAAGGTATATCTACGTAAATATCGATATGTTTTAGGACAAAACGGATTGTAGATGTACAGAATACTGACCAATCAAATTACATGGATTTTAACCAACCAAATCTGTTCTTTCAAAATGAGTTGACCAATCACCTCCATTGATACAAATGGCTTGCTATATCAACGAGTGATCGACTGGCTTTGTCAAAAACGTCACGGTACAGGTAGAATTATAGATTGTACATTGGTAATATAATAATACTTCAATTGATCTGTCTCTTAATTTCGCAAGATAAATCCAAACGATAAGTTAATCTTGAAGATTGATGCTTGTTGTTTATAGACTTTCCATAATTTCTCTGGAATATTGAGGAGTGAACTGTTGTCCAAAAGGAAGTTGCACTGTATGTGGTGTTTATTCTGCCGGTAATGCTCTAACAGCTGACTCTTCTTGTGAAAGGTTTGTTGTCAAACATCACAACGACTATGGGTGTTTCTCGATATTTGTTGCAGTCTTGGTTAACAGTCAGAGAAGACGGTCCAGCGGTTGAAAGAAGGTATGACACTAGTAAAGCTTGGAAGTATGCTGTAGATAAAAGGCAATATCTCTTTGCTGAAGTATTGGATTGATATGACCTGCCATCGACTGAAAATAGCAACGAATCCGCGAAAAAGATAAATCAATGACATTTGGGATGGGAGGAAGGAGAAATGCGGTCTATCGCCTGGTGAAATGCAGAGTGACCCTTCATGGTTAGACAAAATAATGGCTGGGTTCACTTGAAATTCACATTTTGCTTTTTTTCTTTTCTAAACTAGAAGAAGCAAAAGCAATTCTACCTCGTATTTAGCGCAGCAGCAGCAGCAGAGTCCCCATCATCCTAGCGCAGCAGCAGCGGAACTATAGTGAAATGAGCACGCGAGCACAACAAAAAAAAAAACGTACTCGTGAGTCCTGTTAGCATACTCTTGAACATAAACTTATACTTAAACTCGTAAGCAGCATAAGAAAATTAAGAGTTTCTTGCCTAAGTCTCGGGTAAAATCAATTAAGTTATAAAAAGCGGACGGAAAATTTTAGCAAGATTTATCTCCCTTTATGAACGCTGATGCGAAAGAAGACACCTAGCAACCAACAATGTGCTTAGCAACTTAAAAACATAGGAAATCCCAAAGGTTATCTCCCTTTGATAAACTCAGATGTGATAGAAGACACCCACAGAAATACAATACAATTCGAAATACCCCGCCCGAATCGTTCCGACTAGGGAAAATATCCGACTTCCGGTTAACATGGCAGCTTCAGGAAAATTTCCCACTTCCGGTCGTGCTAGTGTAGTTCTTTGTATATTTAGTATAGTGCTTTAGCTTTAATCTATGTGCTTTTTTATATGCATGATGTTTGTTTGTGTAATGTTGCTTATGTAATTTGTGACGAAATACCTTGCATGTACATACGAGATTGCGGAAATTAGTTCAAAATTTTGTGTACCCTATATTCAGATTCACAACGAAGACCAAGGAAGATATTTGATTGTTTTATATTGTTGAAATTATTTCCAGACTGATGAATTTTTCAAGTTTCTAAAGTAACGAAACATTTTGATAAAGATTATTTACATTACGAGGAAAGAAACATGCATTTGTATATAGATAGTTATAATATTTTACGAAAGTATTACACATTATATTGTTCCTTTCTTTTGGAGAACCGAAAATAACCTATCATCCCTCGAAAAGTAATTTTCAAGTTTTGAGATCCTATCCACCCTGTATTACACGATAATTGACTCGTCCTTGAGTATATAAGGAGACCGAATCCAGGTACAGGTGTCAGTGTGTTGACTATCGCGAATGTGTGACATAAGATCTGTGTATATTAGGATGATTATTCTTTAGAAATAGTGATTCAATGCGATAAAGTGAATATTCTACAATGTTCTATGATACGGAAATCCAAATCATATCAAAGGATAAAAAAAGTTGCTTGCCGTGCAGTTGGCAATCACTGCAGGACCACAGTCTTGTCATTGTATTTGTACATTGTGAGTGTCTTATGTTATTGTGAAATGTGCGTTTGGAAACTGTAAATAGCTTTGGTTCTTTAGCATCTTGTTTCTGTTGGATAAGTGATATTCTGCATTCTCGACAGTACATATTTGCTTGTGGCAATTTATATTTGACAGTGCATATTGCTTGTAGCAAGTTGACAGTGCATATTGCTTGTAGCAAGTTGACAGTGCATATTTGCTTGTGGCAATTTCTATTTGACAGTGCATATTGCTTGTAGCAAGTTGACAGTGCATATTGCTTGAAGCAGTTGACAGTGCAGTATCATATAGTGTTTTTTTACCGAGATAGGGATACCCAAAAATTCGGGAATGGCCCAAAATACAATTTTTTTAGTTAAGTAATATAGACGTGTTATATATGTTTTCTGGGTAACTATGAACATCTTAACCGAATGGTGACATTCATTAAGCCCTATCTCTAATATTTGGGGTGTTATGAGGGTTCAAAAGTAAGTGAGAACCGAACCGTCAGTCTAAAAAGAACAATCCAAGGACAACGGCAACGTCGGAAAAACAAAAAAAACGAAGTCACAACATGAGCACGGCACAGAAAAGAAAATGAAGACACGCACATATACAAAAATGAACAACACGGACCCAATAAAAACCATTGGTGAGATCAGGTGCACCGGTAGAGTAAGCATCTCCTGCTTCTTATAAGACACCCGCCGTGTTGAACATGTCAACTCCGGTAGTAAAGTCAAATCCGGTAGAGGAAAAACAAACTTTACTGGCAAAGAGAAAGATCTGTTGTCATCTGGGAAACATATATCTCATAGCGGTCCACAAGATCGTGATGTCGACCGTAAAACTTCTGTAGTGATGACCTCAAGTTATGGGCAACATACCCTTGCTTAAGTAGCCTATTTGTAAGCAACCGATCTCTATCAAGGTAGTCACTGTATCGACCACAGGCCCTTGAGTAGCGAATGAGTTGGGAGATGTAAACTCCGTATGCTGGTGCTTTTGGAATGTTGCTACAAAGAAAGGGGAAGTTGACTATTGGAAAAGTGAAGTCATCGCGTTTGTCATATAGCCTAGTTTGTAGTGTACCTCTTTTGTCAATTTCAAGATGAAGGTCAAGGAACGAGGCTGATGTGGAAGTATCTGTAGTATCCTTAATTTCTAGCTCTTTTGGATAGATAAGATGAAGAAAATCACCAAAGCGAGGATTGTTTAGTGATAAAATATCATCTATATAACGGAAGCTGAAATTAAAGGACTGGGCCAGTTTTTTATCTTTATTTTGAAGAAGCCCTTGGATGAATTCAGCTTCATATGAGTGGAGAAATAGATCGGCTAAAAGAGGCGCACAGTTTCCAGAAATAACAAAATTTCGGGAATGGTCTAAATTTCATTTTTTCGTAAGTCCAGTACTTTGCGATGTTATATATGTATTCGGGGTAACTAAATCGAATAGTCACATTTGTGGTATACTTTCCATAGGGGCACTCTGCGTTTTTCCAGGTTTGTGACCTACGGATAGGCTGCATATCCTATCCCCCTTTTCTTCTGTTACTCTACACCGAGTCGTTGCTGTGTTCGATTGATGGTGGTTCGAATCTGTCGAATACGTCATCTAACAGATATTTTCTTTTCTTCAGTGCATATTGCCAAGATTCCCTGGTGGCGTAGTCTTCTTCATCTCTTAAACGTTTGGCTGTATCTCTGAACTTTTTGTGAAATTGATCTTTGTTGAAATCCTGCATCCAAAACACCTTTTCTAGGTATTGTTTTCTCATATGGTCTCTGAAAAGTTTATTCATGTGTTCATATGCGGCTAAACGAGCCTTTTCGGAGTCGTTTCCTTCTTCCATCAACTCTTCTACTTTCTTAATGTATTCTGGTTCGAGTTTGTCAAATGTTTGATTCACGATCAGCTTCCATGGAGACTCTTGGTCATCTTCATCACCACTGGTTTCGTCCGTGGACTCTTCTGATGTATTCGAGTCATTACTTCATTGCTTCATTGCTATATGCAGATTCGTCAGAGTGATTGCTTTCTTCTGATACGTTGGACTCTGTATATAATTCAGTTGGCGAAGTATCTTCCATGTCGTGTTTCTGATTCTTGTGGCGAACGAGATTAAAGTGACGATTGGTCCTGTGTTCACAAATGTCGCAGTGATACATCATCGACGTCTTCTTCTCTCTGGATTCGAAGTAAGAATGACTATATTTTACAGAACAAAACTTTAAACACGGTCAAGATAGGAATGTCGCTGCTCGTGTACTCCTTTCACTGCTCGTGTGCTCATTTCGCTGCTCGTGTGCTCATTTTACTGCTGTCGTGCTCATCTCGGGAATATTACTGCTGCTGCAGTCGCTGTGCAGTGGGAAAAGCTACATGTTCGCTGAAGAGTATGCTCGCGTGCTCATTTCGCTGCTCGCGTGCTCATTTCGAGAAAATTGCTGCTGCTGCAGGCGCTGTGCGGTGGTAATTTCGCTGTTTAAGGGTATATTCACCTGATAAATTAACTATAAATTAGCTATTTAAAGGTATGCTCACGCTGCTCGTTTTCACTACTCGCGTGCTCATTTCGCTGCTCATGCTGCCCGGCCCAAAAATAACAAAATACCGATGTTACTGTTAATTCATTTTCTGCATATGCGCATTTCGATAACTTATGTCTCATCAGTGCAAATCAAACCAAAACATTTGGAAGTCCATTAACCGAAAATGTGTAAAAGCTGATAGAGAACAAATAACCAAAAGGATTTAAGTAGAAAAGCCAAAATTCAGCTAAGTACAGAGCTGTGCATGAGGGAGATACTCCTTAGTTTTAAACAAAAAATTGAAAAATTTAGATATTGCAAGTTTAAAAAAATCGGTTTTCGGGTCAGCACCGAAGTACTGACTACTGGGTTTGTAAATACCCTTGGGGACTAACAGTCCACAAGCAGAGGCATCGGCCCAGTGGTAATAAATAACAAAGTACCGATGTTACAGTTAATTTATTTTCTGTATATGCGCATTTCGACAACTTATGTCTCATCAGGGCAGATCAAACCGAAACATTTGGAAGTCCTTTAACCGAAAAATGTGTAAAAGCTGATAGAGAACAAATGCTGTGGAAGTACTTTAATTTGTGGACATCAATTTTCGTGGTTTTCATAAATATCACTATTTCAAGGGGTTTCGAATTCTATACATTAGAACTTAACAGAAAAAATGCATTTCGATGGCAAGTTAATTTCGTGGTTTTAGCGAACCACAAAATCCACGAAAATTGGAACCCCACGAACAATAGTACTTTCACAGTAACCATAAGATTTAAGTAGAAAAGCCAAAATTCAGCTTATGACAGAGCTGTGCATGAGGGAGATACCCATTATAAACAAAATTTTGAAAAATTTAGATATTGCAAGTTTTAATAAATCGGTTTTCGGGTCAGCACCGAAGTACTGACTACTGGGTCGGTGAATACCCTAGGGGACTAACAGTCCACCAGCGGAGGCATCGGACCAGTGGTAAAAATAAAAAAAATATCGATGTTACGGGTACTTTATTTTCTGCTCGCGTGCTTATCTTGGAAATTTGATAGGAGAGGAGAATTGGACCTTAAAGGGAGAGGAGGGAAGAAAAGACAATAGTAAAACATGTTTATTTATTTTTATTATTTTTTCATTTCTTTTTAATTTTTAATGAACCTCCCAGCCCCTATTCCCAAACCTTTTACTGCTTCATGACGGGAAAAATAGATTATGTGTGGTTTAATTAGTAAATTATTTTATTTGTATTAATAAAGATATATCTTCACAGAAATTAGAAACACAACAAACAATGCCGGATGACAATAAGTAACACATATAGAGACTTGGGTTATATCGATAGAGGAATCCTGAAGAGGTTAATATTAAAGAAGTATAAAGTAACGGCACAAAATGTACGGGTTCTGGTAGGGAAAGATAAATAGGGTCATTTGAAAGGGGATAAAACAAACCAAATGAGGTTATTCAGAATAAGAACAATAGAGACGAAGTCTGGTTACAAAACGGAGAAATGGAACAACACAAGATTAAGACGGAGACAAAGAAAGAATAAGAAGAGGGAGATCATTCTGAATAAGAACAATAGAAAGAAAAGAACTATGAACAGATGAATAAGGATTTATTGAACAACATAAAACAATAAGTACACATGACACTTATAAGGGTAACGGATTAAGAAGGACATTACTGAAAACAACGTACCCCAGCGTCCCACTACTCTAGGGCGATCTTAATTATTTTATTCACATGTTACGTCTGACTCATTAGATATTCTATTATTGATTGGAATCATGGTATAATGGGCTCAACGGATCTTTGGAAATCAGACTCACTATTTTGGTCACATCCTGGACGCGTAAAAGACCCCTTCTCCGCTCTTAGGAGCCGATGCTGGGGCAAAATTTGTTAAGGGCATAAATTCCATTCTTTGGCAGTGACATTTCAAATTGCATTATTTCTAAAGTAACGGTAGTGTTGTATGTGATTAAAGAACCAAATACAAAGGACACGGATAAATTCAAAATTGGTATCGATTTGGTAATACGAACAGTGAGAAATATTCTAGTATGTACTGTGTTTGTGTAATATATCATTCTAGATATAATGTGACTGAGGGGTATTTGGACATCTTGGTAGACGTAGTGTCTACGGAAGTGTTATCAGTGTAGATCTGATGGTAATTTAAAGTGTTTCCTGGCATCGTCAGATGTCCTCAGATGGGTATAGTGCCTGACATAGAGGCCAGAGGAATAATAGCAATAGATCTATGGGATAAGAAGCTAAATTGTACCAGGTTGATTTGGTATTGAGAAGTGGCAAAGCGGTATAAGGCTTTGTCATGATGTTGTACATGCCGAGCTTAAGAGTCCGTTTTAGCATCAAAGGAACATATTATCGATACTTTCATGGGTGATTTGATAAGACAATAGCAAATTGGCGTGAAGGACAATTGCCGTAGAAACGACATCTCTAAACTTAATGATATATTTTCCAGCTTGGCCATACAGTTTCAATTACCAGTTGAAAGGAAAGTTATTATCACCGAAAACTGGAAAACCGAATCTTTTGAACGAGAAAAGCTCGGCATGGAATATTTATTACAGAAAGTGACAGCACATATTCAAAATCCCCGCGAAGTGGCATTTTCAATCGGAGAAAAAGATTTTTCTCTCCGAAAATTTTGTTAATGCAAATTAATCGGTAGAACTTGTTCGTTGTTGTCGAATCTAGTTCCTAACCAGACTCCGGTCTAGGCGGTTGTCAAGGCTTGAAATCTGAACCTTTTCACGCGCGTCAAACATACGACGAATTGGACAAAGGCACGCGAAATGCCTTTTTACTGAATGTGAAAATATCACGAATATTTCATTCCGTACGGGCAAGAATCGGCGAAAAGATACTATAGCACCGCGGGCAATTTGTATAAAAACATGGTTACGGAAAGATTTTTTTTCAATTTATTCAATGCTTCACGGAAATTTGCAGAAAAACGCACTGTTTATTTTACACGATTTAACGAATTCCAGTAGAGAAAAAAAAACAAGAAAACCAAATCAATTAAACTATATTCTGTATTTTGTTTCGATATATAAATTCTAGACCGAGATGTCACTTTCGTGCATTTCATATTTCAGGTTCATGATACACCCATTTTTAAAACATTACAGAGTAATGCCTCGGTGGCCGAATGGCCTAGACCGCAGGGTTACAATGCTGAGGGTTCCGGGATGGAATCTCGGAAAAAAACATCTTTCGTTTTTGCGTCTTGTTTTTATAAATTGAAATCAAAGCAACAGTTGAAGATGAATACATCTGAGCATTAACAGTGATATAGGGCTCAACCTAAGATAAAAGTTGAACCGGTGGATGCATCCTCCGAAGGCGGGGCTGTTGTTTGTAGAGGCAAAAAAGGGGTTGCGAGTTAGGAGTTAGGAGTTTATAGAACATACAGACGAACATAGAATGTGATGTAGGAGCCCGGAACCCCATTTTTAAAAAGATTTGAGCCCGAAGCCCAGAGTCTGTGATATTACCCAATTAAAAACTTGCCATATTCACACGGGGAACTATTGTGTGTCTAAGTGCGGTTTGACTTTTTAGGGATCGTCGAAAATAAAAATGCACGGGAAAACAATAACTGATGTCGGGAACCGCTTAAAAATCACGTCGACAACCGGGAAAAGGTTACTTTTCAATAGTGTTTGTAAAATATTTCCCGTCCGGGAACGCGGGGAGACTGTTGGAAAAAATTGACGGGATTTCGAGAATGGGACTCAACAAAGAATGAAATTTCAATATGGAGGACTGATTGCAATAAATAAATAAATAAATAAATAAATAAATAAATAAGAAAAAAAGATAATTACACATGTAGTAAGGAAGAGAAATACACTACACTTATGGAAAAGCTATTTTTTACTTTGAAAATTGCTGATACAACTTAATATCTTTTCGAGACGTTTGGTAGCCCTTAAAAGGGCTTTTGTTTGCATAATTATGTAAGAGATAAGCTCCTGACTTAACTTCCTCTTAGGTGTCTTGACTTTCTTTTGTGTTGTAGTTTCTAAGTGCCCCTTCCGACTGGCTTTGTTGTAGGTTTCTTAAATGCTGGTTTTTTTGGAGGTTGGTTTCTTTGCCTTTGGCTCAGTGGATTTCTTTTCTTTGTCTTTGTTTGTTGCTGTCCTTTTGGGCATAACTGCTTTCTTTGGTTTAGCTGCTTTGGTTTTGAAGACCTTCTTAGGCTTTAACACTCTTACCCTTGGCTAGTTAATCTACTTCTCACATGCCGAGCTTTAGAGTCCGTTTTAGCATCGATACTTCCATGGGTGATTTGATAAGACAATAGCAAATTGCCGTGAAGTACAATTGCCGTAGAAACGACATCTCTAAACTTAATGATAAATTTTCCAGCTTGGCCATACAGTTTCAATTACCAGTAGAAAGGAAAATTATTATCACCGAAAAATTGGAAAACCGAACCTTTCGAACGAGAAAAGCTCGGCATGATGTCCAATGGAAATTGTGCTTTGCATGAGATAGAGTTTGGGTTTGAAAAAGAACCACAAAGAAGATGATTTCTCAGCATAAGGAATGTGTAATTAAGGAGTCGTGCGAGGACGCATGACATTTGAGGCGTGGGTAATGTGACGAAAATATACCTTGTGTGTACATACGAGATTGTGGAAACCAGTTCAAAATTTTGTGTACCCTATATTCAGATTCACAGCGAAGACCGAGGCAGCTGGTTTGATTGGTTTATATATTGTCGAAATTATTTCCAGACTGGTGAATTTTTCAAGTTACTAAAGTAACGAAACATTTTGATTAAGAGTATTTACATTACAAGGAAAGAAACATGCATTTGTATATAAATAGTTACAATTATTGCACATTATATTACTCCTTTCTTTTGGAGAACCGAAAATAACCTGTCATCCCTCGAAAAGTAATTTTAAAGTTTTGAGATCCTGTCTACCCTGAATTACACGATAATTGACTCGTCCTTGAGTATTTTAGGAGACCGAATCCAGGTACAACTGTCAGTCTGTTGACCATATCCGATCTGTGTACATTAGGATGATTATTCTTCGGAAATAGTGATTCCATGCGATAAAGTGAATATTCTACAATGTTCTATAATTAGGGAATCCAAATAATAGCAAAAGATAAAGAAAGTTGCGTGCCGTGCAGTTGGCAACCACTGACCATAGTCTTGTCATTGTATTTATACATTGTAAAGTGAGTGTCTAATGTTATTGTGAAATGTGCGTTTGGAAACTATGAATAGTTTTGGTTCTTTATCATCTTGTTTCTGTTGGATTAGTGATATTCTGCATTTTCGACGGTGCATATTTGCTTGTGGTAATTTGACAGTGCATATGGCTTGTAGCAAGTTGACAGTGCAGTACCATACAGTGTTTTCATTCAAAGGATACTATATATAGTGTATATAATGTTAGTAAAGTTTAGACTACTGACCGTTAAAGTAGCCTTTTTCTATTGTATTTATATAAGTGTCAGATTGCTAGGTAATATGACTTAGCTATTTGAACTGTGCATTTTGACCTGGCAAATTGAAAAGTGCAATTTGCAATATTTATTCTTGTGTTTAATTCAGATATCGAACAGAATCCATTTGTTTCATTTATTATGTTTTATACCAGCAAATCAAACATTTTTCAGATTGTGAAACAGTGAAGTACCATTTGACATATTCATTTTGCTATGTGCCATGTTATTGATCATTTAATGCGCATATGCAGATAAGAAATTAACAATAACTTCGGTATTTTGTTTGTTATTGGATAGTGTTAATTGTGACTGTTCTTGGTTCTTATAGAAGACAAAAAGGATTGTGCTAAATATGTAAATCTAGAAGTGTATGTGTGTATTTTATAGATTCAAGAATACAGTGCTTATCATAAGTGATTTCTTTTGTATATAGTTCAAAGAGCATTGTGTTAATTTGACGCTACGGTAGTTTAGAATTGTTTATGTCAAATTGGTTATATATTGTGGAAACGGGAATCCGGGGTTATTCTGGTAACGAACCTCTCTTACCACTCTGATGACGCTGTGTACTGATGACGCAAGTGTAGTTCTAAGTATAATATAAGTGCCTTTTTAATCCATATGATGCCAGTGTGTGAATATATTTTTTTATGTTTGTGATCTGTATATTTAAGTTTTATCGTTTTGCTTTTTTATCTGCATGCACTGATGATATTTTGACTGATTAACTTTTATATGTGTTTGTATGTGTTATGTCTGCATTGCTTAGATGATGCATGTATGCTGTTATTGTTGTATATGTTTTAAAACACCATGATCAATACAACATGCGGGGACGGTGATTGGGACGTTGATTTTGAAGCGGGCAAAGTCATGTAGGTTTACTTTTTCTGGTAGATTCTGACAAATTATGCAAAAATTGGTCATTGGTGTAGTTTTTACGGAGCATTAGGATTATTTACGAACTGGTACAGCCTGGTTTCCATGCTCAATACGCCCTGTAAATACGCAAACACTTACCGAATGTACAAGAGGGTAGCAAATCTACACAACGACACCTACTTTTCGCTTGTTTTTAAAGCATTATATATCTATTAAACCTACAATTTTTACTCCAGCAAATGAGATAGAATGAAAGAGGTTTCATGTATCATCAGAGTATCTCAAAAGAACGGCGAAAGGTTCATTTCCACGAAAATGTGGTGTTGCGTATGGGGGCGAAGATCATGGCATCGTATTGAGACGGAGATTTATTTTTGTATTCTGTTTATTTTAGGTACGAGATCTTAGTTGATAAATTATGTTCAACAATTTAAACTCCTTTTAAGTTTTCTTGAATTTGAATTCGAGTTAATAATGTTAATGGATGTAAATGGGTGTCTAGAATACAAAATATTAACATGATGTTACTCGCTACGTTAGTGGCTATGGCCACAAATTTAGAACCAATTCGCACTAAATTGTAATGGTAACCAATGTAATTTCGGTCAAAGGTTATTGGTCAGAAACATTCGTGTGGAATGGTTTGAGTAGTAAAACACAACCGAGGATTTCACACGATACCTAGCCACTTCGTTTTGGACAAAATGGACCATAAACAATAAAAGGACATGGAATAAATGAACATGAGACACAGTCTCTACAAATACATGGTAGAACCAAGCAATGGAACAACGAGGGGCGGACGCCGGGATCATCCATTTTATTCAACGGGAATTCGGGATTAACGCTTAACCGGATTCGGGATTTGCGTTGTCATTTTTCAGGAATCGGGATTGAAAATTTTATTTTCTCGATAATACAGGATTTGACAGTTATTTCCTCAGGATTCTGGGACCATGTCCCCTTTTACCTACCGGCCTCATGTGTGGTTCTTTATTTTGAGGTCAACATGAGGTCTTAATAATGAGCTTGCTTATACCTAAAATTAAGTCCAAGGGGACCCCTCGCACCGGTCTGAGCGGAAAACACTAATATCTTATGCTAGTGGATAGATAGAAAAACACAAGGTGCTCATCAAGTCGATTGTAAGAAAACTTAGTATTACAAAAAGGTTAGATGTGGGCATTACAAACAGATGGCCAGAAAAAAAAATTACAAACAAAAAATATATATATAATGCCAAAATTTGGACGTATGATATATGCATATGAGAAATTCTTTAAAGAACAAGTACACCATAACTGAATAAAATACAGAGCATACATCTCTCGTTCGGGAAATCTTTTAACGGACTCAAAAATGCAGGAGACAAAAACTTCTGTCTTAAATAAACATGAAAAGATATGGAGTAAATGAACATGAGATAAGAAACAAAGTCTATACAAATACATGGTATTTTTCTTAGATATGGTGTACTTGTACATGAGATAATATCTCATGTGTATACTTTGTTCATTTACTATTGTCTAAATTTATATAAATTCTAAAACCGAAGGATTAACTCCCC